>PVJX010007207.1:0-72501 GCA_004027295.1 Dolichotis patagonum | reverse complement strand
ATTCGGTTCAGAAAGCCCTGGAATTCTTTCACTATATGCATGGCTTTATACTATTGTGTTATGTTTGATATTATTGTAATTGAAACTATGCTCAACTATAGCAGAGTAAGAGATATGGCATTAGATACTGTTGATGTCCAGTTGACTTAATGTAAAGTACTGTGTTGCCTATGTTGTCCTGTTCTGATCTGCTCTGTACAGCCCCCTTTTGTTTTATTCTCTTTTAAATAAAAAAAAAATGTAAAACATAAAAAAAAAACTATCTTTCAAAATTGATGGAAATATAAGATACTTCCATGAGAAAGAACAACTGAAAGAATTCATGATTACTAAACCAACCCTACAGAGAGTGCTAAAGGATATGCTAGAGAGAGATAAAGATGACCATGGTTCCAGGAACAGCAACAGACGAGGATCGCCAAACAAGATAGGCAATTGAATGAGAGGGAAAAGTGGAGAGCCAACAACAGAAGGAGAGCATGGCAGAGACAAACCAGTGTATGCCAGTTGTAACCAATAATGTAGATGGCCTCAGCTCAGCAATAAAAAGAAACATAGGAGTGGATCAAGAAATAAGATCCATGAATGTACTGTATACAAGAAACACATTTAACTGAAAAGGAAATTCATAGACTGAAAATCAAAGGAGACAAAACAATTGTTTCATGTGACAAGGAAACCAGAAAAAAAAAAATAGGCAAGAGTAACTTGGCCATCAACCCCAGAATGGATAAGAAATACGGTATTTTCATGCAGTGGAAAGCTACCCAGCTATAAAGTAGAATAATCTCAAGGCTCCTGTAGGTAAATGGACACAACTGGAGATCATGTTCATGAGCAAAACAGTTCAAACTCATACGCGTGAACCTTAGCATAAGAAACAGAACGAGTTAAGGGGATCCAAAAGTAAAATAGTTAATGTAAGAGTGAAAGGGGAGGAAAAACCTGGGAGGGAAATGTGGTAACTACTGTTACTTCTTATTGTCTTATCTTGAACTCTTGCATTGTTTAGGCAATTTTGTTAGGTTTGGCTTCGTTCTGTCTTGTTAGATTTTATTCTGTGTGATGGTAGGGGCAGCTATTTTGAATATAATGGTATATATTAAGGTAAATATGGTTTCATATTTATATTGCTTCGAAGTCTTATAATGGTTTCATTCATTTGCTTGATTGGTTTTTGTTTTATTTGATTTTATTATGTGTGATGATATGAACAGCTATTATGAAGAAAACGAGATATTATGGTAGTCATTGCTGATTACTATCATCTTGTTTTGCAGTCCTACCATGCTTTTGTTCTTCTGATTTGATTGGTTCTATCCTATTGTATTTGATTTTATTATGTGTGATGGTATGGACAACTTTCTTGAGGAAAATGAGATATTATAGTAGCCATTTTTCATTTCCTATTATATGGTTTTTAAGTCCTGTAATACTTTCATTCTTTTGAACGGTTTTATACTATCATGTTATGTTTGATATTATTGTGTGTGAAGATATGGTTAACTATTTCGAAGAAAACAAAGAGACATTACGGTAGCCTATTGTTAATGTCCTGTTGTCTTGTTCTGAAGTGCTATGCTGCTTGCATTGTTCCATTCTGCTTGCACTGTTCTGTTCTGATTTGCTTCGTTCTGTTTTATTTTTTGTTCTCTTTAAAATAAAAAAAGAAAAAAATGTTTTGAAACTAGCAGCTGTAGTAGTTAAGAACACATGTTCATATAGTCTTCAATTCAAATTCTAAATCTGAGATATACTAGGTTAGAATATTTAAGTAACTTGCCCAAGGCCACATAAGGAAAAAGTGACATGAAAGGGATTTTAACCAAGACAGTCTGGCTCCAGATAGATAGGTTCGGTCACCATTCTGCGCGGCCTCCTGTTTCCAGTTATTATAGCTCTTCCATAACCACTATCACTGCCGTCCTCCCCCCACCCCTCATCATCATAAAGCAACAATTAGAGACAATAATTAAAACACTTTTCAATTTATAAAGTCTTGAATTCTAAAATGCCACATTCACCAAACACCATCCAATAAGCAATTGCCACATTCATTCATTTTTCTAAGCTATTCCAGTGAAATGGGGAAGAAAATGTCACAAACCTCATTTTACAGCTGGAGGAACTCAGCTAAAAATGATCATGTTTCCTAGCATCACTTGGTGACTGAGAGGCAGAGACAGAACCGATGATGCTTAACTCTATTCACCTAGGACGATCACTCAGCTTAAAAATATTTAAGCTTCCCAAATGAAAATAGGTAATACTGTTTCCAGCCATCTAATCTACCTGGAGAAAAACAAACCCAAGCTGGCTTGCTAAGCACACTGGAATAAATAAAGCATTAAGACATGAGTAAGGACCTATCATAAAGAATTCCCACATTGTATCTGTAGTCAGCATAATAACTATGGCATTTCTTTTCATTCTGCATTCAGTCTGTGTAATTTAGTGAAATCTTAAAAGTGACAAATGAATGTGAAAAAGAGCTGACATCTCTTCCAAAATGTGCGAAGATGCCAGAAGGACTCTAGGAAACTGCAATGACAGCTGAAATGGAGGAGGGCAGGATTTAAAAAGCAACTTGCCACTTGATTTTTATGTTTCACATTTACATTAAAAAGGTAACAGAAACAACCTGAGATGATACTGAAAGAAAAGAGACTAAGCAAATTGTTTCTTCAATGTACAGCTAACATTCCAAAATTTGGCCAGAACCAAAATGGGTATCTTTCAAATATGTCACTGAGATATGTAATCTGGACCGTACTAGGAAATATTTTTATCCATTTCAAAACATACAAGAAAGAAACATTTTTAAAGACTATTACATCTTTTAAAAAAGGTCTGAAAATTTCCTAAAGGGCTGCTACATGCACAATTGCCAAAATTTTGCTAAAACAAACCTCCCAAAATTAATAAATTACCTGTCAAATCCTATAAAAACAGATGGTCACTTGGAGACAGTAGATGATGTTACCATTCTGTTCTACACAGCTGTTCAGATGAGGAAAAGACCATTTCATTTTTCATAACATACAATAAACCCGGTGTAAGAGTTTCAATGTTATGCATAAAAATGAAAATTTGATGCAGCTGCCTCAGTTACACATCTGGTTATTGTTGAGTAAATGTTTTTAATAGTAAAAAAAAGTTATAATAAATAAAAACTAAAATTGGTCTCTGTTTTCTCTTAAATATCATGCTATTTCAAGTTTCCTGCTGTCAAAAGATTTTAAATTGCTCTGTGTTCCTAAATTGAGGTACTCTGTTATGCTATTTAACCCAATTAAGAATTTATTAGTAAATTCTTCTCCATAAAAAGTATACACAGCTCCAATTGTTTCTCTTTGTTACTCCTTTCAAGGTGTTTCAGTAATTTTATCAGAAATCTAACACATGAAAAAATAAGTCAATACAACATTAGTGTCACACATCTGAAATGAGATTTTGATTTGTTAGTCTCTAACACATTACTTACATTACTATAAATCATGTGAAGATGAAGACATGTGGCACAAAAGAATGGTTATGAAATAACCAACACCACGGGTATGTCTGTATTTATGCTCAGAGCTCTCTTAGTTCTATATTTTTAGCACAAGACATGAAACTTGATAGTTAAATATATGACCATTATTTTCAGACTACTTGCCAAGAGTGCCAATGTATAAGTCTCCAAAATGACCACAAAGCAAATCTCTGACAGTTAACTATTGTAAGAGATGGAGAATCCATATGGCAGGAGAATCCACTTAATATTGGTAACATGAATAAATTTGAACAGGTCACTTTTAGGTAAATATTAAAAGTAGTGAATCTTATCAGGAAGTTTTACTCTCTATTCTCTGTTAAATGTATGATGGATCCCACTGGAACAGTCTCCAGACCATTCCAGTGCCTATAAGGTGCCAATGACACAGACTCTCCACATCTTAGCCTTATACTCCTCTAGGCTACAGAATCACCTTTCTGTGCCCTGAAGCTTCAGAGTTCCTTATCCATGGGTCTCAGCTGTCTACAGGGCTCTTCCTTTTAGCTTTTATTTCTTATCTTGTAGCTGTTCAATATTCACATCTCATACCACAAAGCTGTTTGCCCAGAAAAGCTTTCCCTAACCACTGGCCATACCCACAGCCTAACTTCACTCACTCTACTGAATTCTCTTCATACCATTGACAGCCTTAAGACATTATTTTATATATCTACATGTTCATTTTCTGTCTCTTCTCACTAAAATTCAAAGCCCTTCCCAAGAGATGCCCATTCCAGTCATATTCCAAGCAGCAAATATCTGCATATAATAAATACATACTGAATGAAGGAATAAACTGTGTTTTCCCCTGAAGTAATAAATGACTGCACTGAATGAACAATTCATTTGACCCAACTTATTTCCTGGACATCCCATTACTGGCTTTATAGTAAGATTTAATCATGGGATGGAATGAGGAATACTCTAAGCCAAGTGGACAGCCCAGAGCTAATATATGCTCCACTATGCACCCTCCCCAGAAGCTATTCAAATGGCCTACTGTGCGCCTCTTCTTAACTCCACCAAGGGCAGGAATGCAAAATTCAATCCATGGTTCCAGGTCAATATTCTGTTTGTGATATATTTTAGTATACTACACAATTAGCCTAATTCATATATGCATTAATAAAATTGTATTTGAAGCAGTATGTGGGCTCGTATTAGCATCTCTATTCCTGGTCCCACAGTGTAGGGGCTGGTCTTCAGCTAAGTCCCTTAAGCTCACTGAGTCTGGTTCCTCATTTGAAAAAGAAATAATTCCTGATCTAACAATATCCCATATCATGTGAATAACAAATGAGACTGTATATAAAAATTAAGCATAATTTAAAAATATTTCCACTATTCGCTATTCACAAGTTCCTGCTTTTGAGGACCATGATATTAACCATGTCTAATCTCAAAGCTATTGTGGCCTTGGAGAAACTTTTGAACTAGATAGGGTTTGACTTTTTACTGCATTGTTTGGCGTGCTAAGTAGTCTTTAAATTGTTCTCCTTCTACAAACTTTCATATTCTTTGCAACCAGGAAAAGATACTCCACTGAAAGAAATAAATTATTTGTTTGTTTCTCTGTTTTTCTGATGCTAGGGAGGGAAGCCAGGACTATGAACATGCTAGATAACCTTGCTACCACTAAGCTATCCTCCCAGCCCTGAACCTCCTCTACCAAAAGAAAAAAAAAATCTTTTAGAATTATTTAGATTTATAGAGATATGCCAACTGAAAAATAGTCCTTCTATTCACCCTGCTAACTAAGGACTTGCTTTCCAGGAAAAGTACATAATATATACCAGTGTTGTGCATTTATTGATCTCTAATCACTTGCTGAAATGAGCTGAACAAGAAGTATACCCATGGGGATGGGTTAGATCTCTCAGGCTGTCTGTCCAGCAGCCTTTCGTCCCATTCCAAAGAAAGGATGATCTCAGAGATTTAATAAATCAGGAGCACAATAAGAACATCAAGGAAGGTAAGACACACAGAGAAATTCAAAAATTTTAAAAAATCAGAGAAGTGAACTGGCCTGAGTATGGAAACAGAGAAAACAGATTCTGGCCAATAAACACAAGGGAAAATCAAATAAAATTTTAATGGACTAAGATTCAAAAATGACCGCATTTTAGATGATTAAAACTGGTTTTTCCCACTGTGTTACATTTGTCAAACGGGGTTGTTGTAATCAGGTTTTACAGGACACATAATTTATAGAAGTATTTTAGAATATTCACCTAAGAGTCAAATGCAAAAGATTCTAAGAGATCTGTCCCCATACTAGAGACCCAAAGAATCCAGCTAAGAGCCTGGATTGCACAGCAATGTCTATCATAAGGCCATCTGAAGACCTACAGCCCATGGCAATGTCCTCCATGAGTCCAACTGGAGGCCCTGAGCCCATGACAAAGTCTCTTGCAAGTATGTATGAAAGATCTGCACTGGGAAGGCCCAAGGTAGTGGTAAAAGCTAGAATGTCTGCACCAGTGGGATGAAGGATCTATGCCAGCAGGCTGAGGGATCTGCACTGGAGCCAGGAAGCAATACTCAAGGTAGGGACCAAAGATTCCCCCAAAGAGAACCACAGGCATCCTCAGGGACAGCAACAACATGAGCTCCTCCTATGATGAGAACAGCTGAGTTCATATCAGAAAATCCAGTGTGACAAGATTTTCCAGAATTAACAGCAGCAATCTTTCCCTCTAGTTCTTGTTTTTATTTTGTTGGCAACAATCTTCCAGGACCACACTGATTCAGTTCAGCCAGGTGTCACAAGTTGCTCATTAGTTAATCCTCCACTGAGACATACTAATCACTGAAGAAAAATCTAAATTATCAAAAAAGAAATACAGAAATTCTACATCAAATTAACAGTTCATCATGACACAGAATTTCCAATTCCCCACATCACTAAATGGTTCTGCCATGTATTTTGTGTCTACAAATCAAGAAAGGACATCTACCTGTAAATAATGGCAATAATAATGAAGCAATTAACATTCAGTTAATATTAACTGTCATACACCTATCTAATTGTACTAACTCAACAAAATGAGGTATGGCAATTAACAAAATAATGACACACAGTTACTCTTTGATAAAAGAAATAATAGCTTCTCATGTATGTGGGAAAACTAAGGCATAGAAGTCAAGTAACCTGCCCAAGATCTCGGTCTAGAAAAAAAGCTACCAGTTTAGTCAGAGCCCTGGTTTTAAATTGCCAACAGTCTAGAGAGATAAGCAGCAGAGTAAAGAACCTGACACTTTATCAGCAGTATCTTCCATAAATATGTTCATCACTACAACATACAATAGCGCAAGAACAACACATGACAAAAGCGAAGCTAATATGAAACCAGGCCTGGAAATTCATTGTCCTAGTGGTGAAGGAAAAGGATCTTATTGATAAGACCTCACAGAGTAGCTTCAGATATGATCTCTCATATGATACCTCCTCCAAATACCACTGAACTATTATTCCCAGCTCATAAAGGGAAAAAAAAAACTGAACCCAAATATGCCACCTAAGTTATTCAAGTAACAAGGGGAGCAATCCCCACATATGAGAAAGTATTAATTCAATAACCATCTCCAAATGGTCTGAGGACATATCCTTACCTAACCAGTGTCCCTTTCTTCAAGATATGAACTAGATTAATGAGAAAATTGGCAATATCTAATGATAACCATTATAGTCACCTCCCAAAAAGAACAAAAATTATATATCAAGTCCAGACCTTCTAAATTCTATTCAAATTTCCTTCCATCACAACAGATACACTATTATCAAGATCCTTGTGCTAGCCAAACTTGATTGTCAATTTGAGTTATCAAGACTCCTGGACATGTGATTAAACTGTGCAGGCACTAACCTCATCTACGGATTAATCGATAGATGAGTTCATAATTGAATGAGCTTTAGGAAGTAAAGTTTAGTTAGAGGAGTAAGTCAGGACAGGCATACCCTTGAGGACTATCTGATCCCTGAACTTTTCCACCCTGGTTCTTCTGCCCGCTGCTTCTGCAATGCCAGGAGTCAATCAACTGTCTTCCACCATGCCCTTTCACCATGATGTTTCCACCTTGGCACCAGCCAAACATGGACTATAAATAGTTGCTAATTTATTTACACTATATCCACACTAATATCAAATATTCAAATATATTTTCTGAATAAGTTATTGTGTATTGATTGAATGGTCAGAATATACCTTAATCTGGTTCAGATTTGGCCTGCAGTATAAAAATTTTCATTGCTGAAAACAGAAGTAATAATCAAAAAGAAAGTAAAACTTCTCATAACTTTTATTAATCACTGATAAAGTTTTAAATTAAAAGTTCTAAAGGAACTTAATAAGAAAAGCTTAACGGGACATAATTTTATGAAAACCAGAGAAAATTACAGCACATTTTTAGTTTTATCAGTTTTCCCCAATGAAATCATACTTAAGTATCAGACATAAATATATATCTAATATACCTAAATATCATATATCACCTAAATACCATATAACACCACAATCCCCTCAGAAAACTCACTTTTTCTGAAGTCTAGAAAGTTACACAAAATGAAAAGTTGTTTGGCTTGGTATAAATTCATAATCCATTAGCTATAGAAATTAATACAGAAGCACTGAAAGCATGGCTTTCTGTCACTGGTTATTGTCCAAATGGAAAATTTTGAATGTGTACATTCCTCAGGGACTTTAATATTCACAAAAGCCCCCTTGAAATTCCAACTACTGTGAAGTTAAAAGATACTGAATTTTGACAGTAGATGTGTTTCTATATTAAGGACGCTTCTGTAACATGACACAACAAACCAAATTCCTTGTTCAGCTAATGGGTGCTGCTTGTTACTAATGGCAGTAATGAGAAGGGCCCAGTACTTCTCAGAGTTTTGACAAATCAAATCAACCCAAAACCGTCAGCCACCTACAGCTAGAAGAGAGAACCTTCATGGTAACATGTCCAGTATGTGATGTGCTGAACAAAGCTCAGGGGAAGAAGAGAGGGCTAAGAGATGGATGACGGTTATAGGAAAAGATAAACAACCTGGAGCCTGGATCTAGCTACTAGAGGCACTAGTCTTTTGTCTTTGCTTTTCTGTCAATCAGAAGGGCCCCATTTTGCCTAACTTTAAATAGTTCTTAGACTAGGATTCTTTCATAAATTAGGGAAAAAGAAGATACATATTTCAAAAAGGTCTCCTGAGGATTCTGAGAAGCAAGGCAAACAAAACATTTACCAGTGTTTATTAAGTAAACACTAAGTTCTTAAAACATATCAGCCTTTGTATTTTCTACTACCCAGAGTAGACACCAATAAATATTTGATAAGTACATAAGTAAGTGAAAGCCTCAACTTTTGTTAAAATGTTTTCTGCTTAGGGAAAAAAAATGTTTAAGGGTAAAAGAAGATGAGTTTGTCTTCTAAAACATCAGGATGTCAGATAGGAATGTTCTGTTCATTCGAATATCATTTCGCTTTGCAAATGTGCCCATTGCCTTTTTGTATATAAGGAGTGATCTAAAAACACAGAACTGTTTAAATAAAAAATTTATTGCAGTAAAAGATGCACTGCCATTAATCTCGTCTCTAAATTCTCCCCTGTCTTTGAATACACATAACCCAATGTTCTTGCCACTTTCTGAAGAAGCCCTGGAAGTCCTCTTCTGTTGAATGTCTTGGTGAACACTGGTACCAAGTGTCATCCAATGAAAAGGCAGCCTTGTAAAAACATTACCTTATTCATTGAATCGACACAATGTGACTTATGGCTCTTCCCCAAAGTCACTATGACCATGAAAGGTAAACACTGTGAATCAAAGTAGGACATTGTGGTAGCCATAATAGCACAACTGAAGACACTCACTGAAGAGGACTTTCTGAACTGCTTCAAAAAGGCAAAAATGTCAGGTAAGAGTGTTTGAAGTCAGACAGTATTTTGAAAGGGAATAATAGTGATGTATCTTTTACTACAACATTTGGTTGGTGAATATCCAGCCTCCTGATGATCTTGTTCTTGGTGGGTACCCACAAGTTCCCTGATTATAAAAGCAAAGAACACTTTGGAGCTTACTCAAAATAGTATCCCTACAGGGCTATACACAAGATATTCCTCAGCAGGTCCATTGACACTTCATCAGACAACACAAGTAAAAAGTTTTACACAAAACTAACAAGATGATTGGTTATGACTTCTCTGTTCAAAGCTAATATTGTAATTTATTGCCAATCATTTCTATGAGACTGCAAGATAAGGGGGTACCCAACATTTCTATTCTAGGGTCAGAACAAAATCTAAAATTTATGCATTAACTGTATTAGATTTAAAGGCAGGTGTCAACAGAAAAAAATATGGTTTTTACCTCCACCATGAAGTTTTCCCTGACCACCCAGCATCTTTTTCCTGTGTGCCAATAACATCTGAGCATGCCTTTATCCTTGCCGTATTCCTAAAGAAATGTACACCTGTCTTTATAGCAGGTAGTAAATGATTTGGAAGCATCAAGTATTTGTAGTCATCCTCATGCTCAAGTATTTTCAATGTAATTCATTTCAGGTACTCAGTAACTGTTATATGAATTAACATATCCAGAGCAGTAGGTTACTTAAATCCCAGATGTGTTTCAGCCCTCCTATGGTATCCTTTTTAACTCTTCACTTGTAACAAATCTGCTGGTAAGGACACAGAGCTGCCTAGTATCACAGACTATTAATTTTTTTCCAGGAATTCATGAGGCAGTGATAAAAATGGCACTGAGATGGGAATATGTGGAGCACCTTTAAACTGAAATGAGGATGCATCCAAACACCATACATACATAACAGAAAGTACAACTCAGTGACATAAGTAGAACAAAAAGTCACTACGGGCTGGGGGAACTTGTCACAAGACCTGATGGAGCTTAGGGAAAAATCTGATGGAAGGTAAAGCTATTTCTAAGTAGATAATTCCTGCCAGCACAAGACCTTACCAATGTTGCATTTGAGTATGACTGTTGTGTAGCACTGTGTGCTGCTTAGTTAGGTTTACCATCCACCTTAAATCAACCATAAAAACACAACCCAGTGGTATCAAAGAAACCCCTCAGGGCATGTACATCACAAAACTCACACACAATAACTTTTAACCTAGACAGAATGGAGAGTGTTCTTCGGTGTGCTTATTCTCTTACTAATTCCCCCACTCTGAGCCACTATATCCAAGGTACCAGGAACACAAAAATGGTCTTGGCTCTGGAACAAATCAAGCGTCCTCAACTCTTAGCATTCATTCCTGCTAGGAAAGCTCTGACTCTGCCTGTTCCCCTTCACTTAAATGGTGCATGAATTAAGGGAATAATATTTAAAGTTATTATATTGCTTCCTTCCTACAAAGCAAGCATCCTATGAAAGTCTCCTTTCTATCAAGGATTCACCCCTGAGAGTTATTCTTTGACTAAAGTGATCACAAACTTTGTGGTCTAAATGGAGACAGTTCTGAGAGTGAAAAGAATTGTTATTAATAAAGAGTTCTATTAAAACACACCCAAGACACTACAAAACAAACCAACAAGGATAGGCACCTAAGCTTAGCAACATTTATGAAAAGTTTAAATACCAAATGTGTCTTGAAATCTCTCATTTACAGAAACATATATAATCTTCATGTTATATGAAAAGTATTACATGAGAGGTGAGCTCACAACCACATCAACAAGGACGTGCTTCCTATTTCTGGAATACAGTGATGTAGAAGGCTGGGTGCTGAATTCCACACATTGAGATTTGAAGCACAACAGCAGAAACAATGCAACACAATAACCTCATCTATCAGTGTATCCTATAAGCCACTTACTATGTTAAAAACTAGGTCTCTCCTTTCACCAAACCAAAAGATAGATGCTACTTATAGCCATGAAATGGGGACCTGGAGAAATTAAAATACAGGTAATAAGACGCAGACTTTGGGTAGAAAGCAGAGGCTACCTTCTGAAACACCACCACAGTGTCTCCCAGATGACATCACTTTAGAGGGGATGGTAAAACTGACCCATGACAAATGGGTTATAATGACAACGATAATGATCAGAGCTACCTATTACTGAGACTTTGGAGTATATACAACTCTCTGCTAAGCCTCATACATGCATGACCTTAATATTGTTACTAATCTCACTTTAAAGATAGATAAACTGAGTACCCTTGAGGTGAAGTAATTTGGGTTGCTGAGCTAGCATGTATCAGAAGATTTGAATTTAAAGCCAATTGAAAACTCATCTGAATTGTGGTAAGATGGCACACTGAAGGGGAAAGAACATGGACAAAAGCTGAGAGAAAAGTGATGTGGTCACACAGTGCGACAAATCTATGAAGTGAGGGCAATGAGGGATGGACAGATGGTGGCTATATATGCCACAGTGACAGTAAAATGATCCACTGCATGAGGAAGAGTAGTAAGGAATTCTGAGCAAGACTGTCACGAAGGGACACAAATTCTACCACATTTATAATGCTAAAGGAGAGATTCCTTGTAAAGAAAATACATACTTATGTCAAATTGTTTTCCAGTGCCATATTTAGCACCTGAAGACTCTGAGAGGTCTGACTTTTGCTTATCAAACTCTCAGTACTGTTATTTTCCTTTTATTTACATTCTGGCTGCTTTCTTTCCCCCACACTGAAGTGAGTGGCATATTTATAAATAAAAGGCCAAAGACCTCCCCTCAAAAAAAGTTGTAAAATTTGGTTCACATTTAATTTGAGAGAAATAAGGCTCCCAAAGCCCTAGTTTATTGTACATTCAATGAAAAAGGAAAGAAAATAATTGAGGTACCTCATTTACTCATCCAATTTTCATCCTAGGGTTAATCAAACAATATAATTATTTTAAACTTCCTAAATTCATTTCACAAACTTTTTGTAGATATCCTGGAAAATGCAAATGGACCTTTAGTACTACTGATGAATATATGTTAAAGTGTCAATGCCTATACCAGCTACCTTGGGGAATAGCACAGCATCTCAAATGCAAAGCTCCTTAGGTAATATTTATACTGTTGCAATATAAAGAACAAATGATTTTCACTTTCCTTTAAAATCATACAACTTTTGACTTAGTATACATCTTCCCAGAAAATATCTACCAGCAATATGTGAGTAATAACACATTACTTATCAAATTATTTGACAAGCTATACAATAAATATAGTTTGACACTTGGGTGCTATTGCAAAAGCACTTGTATCTGCTGTTGATGTTTTTAATAGCTGTTACTGTATTCCTTCTATGAAGATTCAAAACACTGGTTCAGTTCAATATAAAAAAGGAAGGAAAAAAGGAAGGGAACTCTGTCAGTGCTTGACTTGTATGACCTACATGCTGCTGCTTTATCAAAATCATTCCTTGAAGCAGGTATTATTAGTCTCGATTTTATAGTCACATAAATTATGGCTTGTGGTAATCAGTCAAAGCAGAACTGAGATGACCACTTGACTATATACTCTGATTATATAATCCATGTTCACTGTAAGTCTTAAAGCAAAAAACAAATTTCAAGACCGCAGAAAACATCCGAGGAGGAAAGTCTTATGGATCACCAACTCATTTCTTCTACAGATCCAGGATTGAAACTCTGTGCCACAATCCTTGCATGAAGAGTGTCAGCCACTGGACTACAAGCTAAAGTGATGTGGTCCAGACAAACCTCTAATGCCATCCTCCACAGCTCTGTTCCCCTACTGAGCAGCTGAAACGGGTATACTTCCCAGGTCATCTTTAGGAAACATATGTTGAAGAAGGCAGAATGAAATGAAAAATGGGGGTGACTTCTTGAGGTAGAGCAAGAATCCACACTGGACTTTTCTATGAATAAAAAATATCTATTATATTCAGTTATTAGACTATTAAGAATTGGCAGTATATGTGGCTATACAAAAGCCAGCTTCACCACAGCTCATTCAAAATAAAAACAAACAAAAACATCAAGACCACAATAGGAAATAATAGTCAATCTAGAGACTAAAATACAATTATTAAAATAACATTTCTGAAGAAATGTTAATATTTGGATAATGTTCGTGTTGTTATATAGAACTTTAAAAGAAAAACTTACAGCAAAACTGTACATACAATACTTGCCCAAATTTACAAACTCATTCCGTTTCAATTATGCAATTTAAATATACACATAGAAATTATTGCTGAATGAATGAATAAAAAAAGGAAATATGTACTTATTAACAGGTTTCCTTTGGGTAAAGGAATTAGTGGAGATTTTTACTTTGGGTAATTTTCTTTCTTTTCTAAGATCTAAATAATGAGCATACATCTTTGATAATTAGAAGGCATTAATGCATTCAAAGTTTCTTTTTAAAGCCCTATATATACACAAAGGGGTCATAAGGAGTTAGCACATATGGCATATGTAATTCACCCTAGGAAATTTTTTTTTCATTATCAACTCCATAATGTACCCTCTGGACATTCGGATCTACCAAATCATAAAATGAAGGGAGTCAAAGACCCCAAGGAAAATAACTCATGGAGAAGTCTGGGAAAATGAAATCACATGTAAACATGATTTTCTTGTTCATTTACAATGAGGCAGCTTTCGAAAACAAGTTATGCATTAACTCCAAGAATGACACACTACTAAGAATACACAATCATGAGAACACAGAAATCTGGTAATATTAGGAAACAGTTCTTAAAGGAAAGTCTCTTTCTTTGGTTTACATGAGGATTATAAGAGGTAATACTTGCAAAATACTCAGCAAGATGCCAGATAGAGGGCAAAGGCACAGAACTTAAAGGATTATTATTTTTATTGCTTAAAGTCTGAGAAGTAATTCTTAAGCACACTCCCAAAATTGAAGGTGAGGCATCAACTTTCAAAGCCTGTTCCCATTCATTTCTAATGAAACTTGAAAGGAAGCTACTTCATACTTCTGGAAAGCCTGCCTGTCCACAACCTGCCTGAAGCTATCCCCTTATTCTGCAGCTCTCCTGCTGCTGCGTCTCAGAACAGCAGTGAAAAAGTATTCTGGGCTAGAAAAATTCTAAGACCAGAGAAGCCCAGTGATACTTGCAGACTCAGGAAAAAGAAAAAAGAATATTTTATAACAGGGGAATCTCTTTGCAAAAATAGAAGCAGTAGGAAATGTTATTAAAAGATACAACTTGTCAAATGGAATCTTCTTTCTAAATGCAGTTAGAGCAAATCATTAATTTCAATTCCAGTATTGCTTCAAGGAGCATTTGCAAATAAACATTAACAAGTGAAAATTTTCTGAATAACAACAATACATACAGTGCAGTTGCTGTGTCTTGGGATCTATGAAAAGTAACGTACTCTATTTGGATGAGTCAGGATTCCTAGCAGCAAGCAATGAAAATTAACAATAGCTAAAATAAGCATAAACTAAATCACAGAACAGTTATTTGGAAGTTCACATAATCTCCAAAAAAGTCGGACAGTCAGGCTTAGAAAATGAAAATGAATCACAGAGGCCAAAAGCTGCCAGAAGCATAATCAATCCCACCACAAAAGGATCTGTCCAGTGAGGACACCACTGTCATTCCTAGAAAGCAGACCTCTGATGAGACATATATGCCATTACCCTAGCAGCATGTCTGTATTACTGATTCCAGATTCAAAATAATAGGCAGCTGGCAAAATGAAATTTTACATGACAGAATTTCAAAGTTATCTTTGCCTGTCACTGTATAACAAAAATGACTATCGTCTCAAACAACATAAAATTTTTTGCAGGATCCTAACTACATAATGTCTATGACCATGCTACCACACGGCCTCAGGAAAGCTGGTAATGTATGTAACTGCCTCCAAGATTAATAGTTCATGTCAATCAGCACTCAATGGGCAGCAGTTCCCTTTTTACATAAAGTACAATTCCTTAATGGTGTAGGTAATTCACTAGGTTTTAGAACATGATTACACAAAATGAAAAGAATAAGTTATCATATTGATAAATGAAACATGTTATAGCTGAAAGCAAGTCAAACCAGCTACGTTCAATACAAGCTCCTTATCTCCATTTAGGGTACATGTCATTAGCTTATCGAAGATTAATTTCTTCATTCACATTTCAATTTTCTTTCCTGACAAAAAATAAAATTGTAGCGTTTTTGAAATGCACTTTTTCTTGCTTAATCAAATCTTGAAAGTCTCCTGTCAACATGAAGGAAATAATTAATAAATTGTCAAGATTCCAAAAACTGAAAAGTAGTGGTCTGAGATTAGTTTCATGTGTTTATATGCAAATATTCTTTTAAGAAAAGCCTTTTGAGTTACAGAGACACAATCCTTCATTTATCTTTGAAGAGACCTGAAAAAGCAACATAAAAATTAGTGATTCACACAGTAGGTGTTCTGTAATTATCTGTTGATTGTAGTCATTAATTTTAATCCATAAAAGAATAATACATAATTAATAAAATTCCTAAAATAATTGCATGCAAGGGAAACAATTTCTTCCTTAAAACTTGGTAACAAAAGGTAGCTCTTATCAGCTGCGCCAGAAATGAATATAATCCACGTTAAAATCTTCACTCACCGAACCAAATTTACTGTCTCAACCAGACGTAAGTCCATTTTTAGTGCAAGAAAATTAGGATCTCTCTTAATATTTTATCATTGTGAACTGCGTATCAAAAACAAAAGCTTCACACTACCCATTTTAAAAAACGTTCAAATTAACAAGCTTTCTATAAGCAAAAGATTCTATTGTCCAAAGAGATGTGACACAATGAATCATTAAGAAAATATCTCCAGATTAGTTTCTATAAATTGCACCATAGAATCTGCCATATCTAGTTTTAATTGAATCTTCTAATTTTATTAATATGCATTTTCAATCTTAAAAATGCTGACCTACACAAAACAATCTCCCAAGAATACCATCATCAAGTTAGCAAAGAGGAAAATGATGGGGCAGTAATTAAATCTACTCTGGCTAGGATCAAATCCCATCTTTGCTGATTATTAGCTCTCTAATTTGGCAAGTATTTTAACCTCATCTTGCCTGTTTCCTTGCCTATGAAATAACAATGCCATCTCAGTAACAATAGGATTTGGCAAGTGACTGAATAAAAAGGCAAAAAGGTTTAAGAAATGACAAAAGGCTACTATGTAGATGGGGGTAAACCAAAGAAAAGATTGGTGGTAACCAAGAGATGATAAATTCCTCTTGGGCAAGGAAACCCAAAGACTATAAGTAGTCAATAAGCAACCAGGAACATGGATTCAGACACAAAGAAAGAGGTCTACGAGATAATCCACACAGAGATTACACTGGAAATCATAGGGAAAGCAAACAACATTCATTTTCAAAATAGTTTATAAGATGCCACTTTATTACAAAACACATTAAGATATGAAAAAAGCAAAAAGGTATATTGGATTTTAATCATTTATAAATCTTTAAAATATGAACTGTTAACACATGATTAACAGGATACTGATCACACTGTTTCTCTAATGTGTCTGTGAATTGAATCATGATAGTATTCAGTCACCTGAAAATGGATGTTCCTGATGATGATGAGGATGAAAATACTAATATACTCATATATAATATTTACTGCATGTTAGACACACTAATATCCTATGCAATTTCTCCTGGTTATAATATGGTAATTATAAGGTACAATTCACATTTTCAGGACAATTAGGAAGATGTGTGTATGTCATTCAGTTTTAATCAACCTCACATTTATTGGGTAAAATGTCATTTGTGCTCTTGGTTCTTGTCAATCTTGTAGTGACAAGAATATGCACACCACAAAGTTTTGCCAGCTTCTTCTTGCATTTTTTTTTCTTTGGTACCGGGGTCAAACTCACGACCTCGCATTTGCCAGGCAGACGCTTAGGCCACTGAGCTAAATCCCCAGCCTCTGCTTCTTCTTGCTTTGCTCCCTTCCAAGCAATCACAGGAACAGTGACACACACACATACACACTTCCTTTTTCATTTACTGTCAACTCATTTCACTTTCAACCATCTACAATTGGTAGCAACTCTACTTGCAATGCTATAGATTTCCTCGCAGATCAAAACTATTGAACAACAGAAAACAAAAGACATCTTCTAACAACAAAACTACTACTGAATACAGGAAAGATTACTCATTCATTCACCAAATCAGGTATCTGCAGTATTCTCTAAATTTCTGTTTAACTCCGAGCATGATCACAGAAAAGCTCCCAGTAAATACACGCTCAAAGGAATAGCACAGGTGTACATATCAAAGTGTGTGCACACACGCACCTGCCTCATTCTCAAATCTTCTATCCACTTAAACTCTCAATCTCTGCTTTATCTTTTATTCCTTTTATCCAGTTTTGATTTCTTGAAACCACTCCTCAAGGATAAAAATTAGCTATTTCAAAAGTTTATTTGCATTGTTTAATTTTAATTTCCTTTACATAAGTTTGTCAGTCTCCCTCCCCTGCTCCAGCCCCAGCATACAAATGCCATACTGCTAATTCCTCCGGAGCAAAACTATTTTAAAAGCATGGAACATAACCCCTAACCATAAAGTGATGCTGTAATAATTTTTCTAAATAAACCAATGACTAGGAAGCTAATTAGTTCAGTAAGTCTACAGCTCCATGGAAATCTAAAGGATACATCATGTCAGCTGTGCTATTCTTGAGCCATAGGGCTACAGGAGCACTCAGCTGGCTTCTAGAATTCCCTTAAAAGGGTCCCTTAGGCCCAGAATACTAGTGCTTCACTGCATTTAAGAAAATAAAAGAGAAAATGAGATCCAAGACCAACTTGAACTTTACATTTTTTGCTCTCATTCTCTAGTCCCCAAACCACAGGGGTACAAAACAACAATGACACCTTCTTGCGGAAAGACTGGAAAAACTACCCTAGCCTGGGTCTACTATCACAGTTTACTGAGGAGCTCTACCCCAGCCTTAGTAATGTCACTGAGAATTTTCTCCAGAAAAACTCATTTTGACAGTTTTTGAAAATGAAACCATTTTTTTAAAATATAAGTTGTTCTCCACTTCTACACTTAGCATTTGAAAACCACAAATGACTACAACTCTTCTATTCTTTATTTCTGGTAGGAAACAACTGCTCTCCAAGGCACAGAGGATACACATGCAAATCCTTCTATTGCCCAGACCTACACCATCCCATACTGCAGTCATTTGCCATGGGTGACTCCACGGCATCTGCAATGTGACCAGTAAGAAATAAGATGTGTTTCAAGTACAAAATATTAACTAGATTTGTAAAGATAACAAAAATATGTTCTACTGATAATGAATAAAATGTATTATTTAAATTAGCTTTGCATATTGCTTTTTGTTCTTGTCAATATGATTACTAGAAATTTTTAAAAAATGTTTGTGGTTCATATTCTATTTCTATTGGACACTGATAGTCCAGATTGACAATAAGAAAAGCAGACAGCAAGGTTTAATTCTTAATGTCTCAGTCCATATCTAGAGACATTAATCATAATTTCTATTATCACAAGGTACAGTTTCCTTGAAAGAATCACATCAGCACTAAGAAACGCTATTAGCTTTGGTCTACAGGTAAGAAAAGAAGAACCGTATACAATGTTACAGATCCAGTAATAGGAGAAAAATAAAACAGTGAGCCAGGGTCACCCTGACTTAAAAATACATGTCCTCCTTGCTCTCCTTGGTCACAGGACCTCCTTTCAGCTTCTGAGAGTTGTAAGAAAGAATGTCAACAAGCATGCCTAACCTACCTCAATGGAATTATCTACCCTTTTCACTTCTATTTCCCCTAGCCACAGAACAGCCACAGAAGTGAATGGAGACCGAAAACTCAGATACATTACTAGGAGTGACATCCATGTGCTGCTATCTCACGTGAAAGAATCAACTGTTCCTAATTGGGAGTTTTTTGCGTTTGCAATTCAAAGTTCTCCCCTACATCTGTCCCTGTTCCTATAATTCCCAACAAAAGAACTTCATTAGTGGGAAATCACTGCCCATGAATTCATTCATTTGAGTGAGCATATTTCTCCTGTTACAAATTAGCTTACTTAGTCTCTTAGCAGCCTCCAGAGCTTCACTTGCAGTGCTTGCTACAAAGAATCTTTGAACTCTCACTCCATTGTCACACATCAGTTTCTTGCTCTGGTATTCCTGCAGGTTGAGCCATCTTCTAGAGGTGCACTGAACTGCCTAGAGAAATTGAAAGAAACAGGTATAACAAGAATTAATAACAAGAAAAGTAACAGTCAATCTGTGTGGCCAGTCTTGTAGGCACTATCAAATAGAAATGAGCAACACAGTTTAGCGAAGCAAAAGAAAAAATATGTCTATACAAATGTTTAATGATTATTTTTAATTAAAATTTCAGGAGCTGGGGATTTAGTTCAGCGGCACACGTGCCTGTCTGGCAAGGGCAAGGTCATGAGTTTGACTTCCAGTACCCAAAAAAAAAAAAAAAAAAAAAAAAAAAAAAAAAAAAAAGAAAAAAAAACTGTTCAAAACAACCACATACACAACTAAGTGCATTTTTTTTTTAATGGTGAAGACAGAATGAGATCTCCAACCTAGTTACCAAGAACATGCTCATGCAAATTTCCTTCTTTTGATATTGTACAACTACATACGATGGCACTATAAGGAGAAAGGGGACAAAGGATACATAAACATTTAAAAATTCTTTTCAACATTCTATGATATTTATAAATTAAAAGTTATTCCTAAAAGCTATCAAAATTCCTATTACAGTGGTGGTGAACACATGGCATGCATGCCACAGTGAGTTGTCTGTTATTGAAATCTCTAAAATCAATCAGAGGACTAGATGTCAAGACAGGCAGAATGTGGAAATCTCATGATACAGGCTCTAGAAGGTTCCGTCATGGCCTGGAGAACTGCCCAAGGCAGTATCAGACACACTCCCCTGGCAACTGAGGTCTCAAAGTTTAATACCTTGAAGCTTTAGCTTTCAGAACCTCCCAGGTAGCCTTAAACTGTTGTTTTCTTCCGGAATCACCAAGCTATAATATACTAATACACTCTTTTTGACAAGGGGAATTTAAAGAGGCTTCAGAACACTACAACTAGAATCATACAACTACCTTCTTTCTACTCATGGGAAGAGTATGTCAGAGTGCGCCATGTACTTTTTGCATCTTTAAGAATTACATTATAGTGATACCTGGCATATATAAACTACTAGTTGACAAAATGAATAAAGCCTTTCTTTTTCCTGTGATGAAGACCATTGCTCATTCCCAAAAAATAGCCAACTCTAAAAATAGAAAAATGTGAATTAGTCCTTACAACCTAAACTAGACATGATTTATACATACTTGTGAAAAATTTGAATCATAACATGACTGAGACTAAATATACATCTTCTGGTCCTTACAAATATGGCAATATTGTTACTAATAATGAAGCTGATTTAATTCATTAGGGAAAAGAAAACAATTCTGGGATAAAAACAAGCTGCCAGAAAGCAATCCTCATATCCTTTACCATACATTACTTCTCAATTGAGTATTATGATAATCTTACTTTTAAATATTTAAGTTCTTAATGAAACACTATAAAAAATAAATTTTATAAATGAACACATAGACTAAATATTATTTATAGCCTGCCACATAACAGTGCAAGAAAAATACAAGTTAAAGGCATTTAGTAAAAACTGCAATGAAAGAAAATATTAAATGTTACATACATGCCATTATCTGGGACCACTTTTAAAAAGCAAATGGGAAGGATCAATAAATTAAGTCTGTTGATGAACCAATTTAAAGCCATTAATCAAAGAAAAAAATATAGTTTGAAAAGCAAATTTGAGAGAGACTCAAAACAACCACACTGAGATCATGGTCAATCCCTTTTCATTAGAGCACTTGCAGTATTAATTTTAGATATGTTAATGCAATCTACTGCAAACTAATTGCAATTGATCCAGTGACCAGCTTCATCGACATGTAATACATATTGACCATTTCTACACTGACTCAAAGGAAAAATGGTTTAAAGTTCACTGTTCTTAAATTGAAAACCAAGACAGTGAGTATAGTTCCAAAGCCAGCACTGAAATCCAAACCATTACTCCACAAACTAATTTTCTTACACTATCATCATGTATCGGGGCTAAATCTACAACTTGGAAGAGTGGGGTCACTGATAAAGTCTAAAGTTCCTTAAACCAACTCCACTTATTGAGAATTTAAGCGAAGTCCAGAAAGGAACAATTTAGCTTACTTTTGCATTTTCAGGAGGGAGAAAAAAAAAGATGTGACAAAATCTGCTATGTAAATGTAGGGTATAAAGTATGCTGGAAATGTAATAAATATAAACCGCTAAATGGTAACAATAATAATGTCTCTGCTTGAATTAAGCATTTATGTCATGCTAGGCAGTAACTAAGCATTCATGTATCTAATGGTTAAACAACCACTTAAAGTCAAGTTAGCATCTTTAGTGCAAATATTTCCCTAGTGGTTAAGTAACTGTGAGGTCAAGTCTTATTGTCTCTGTACCTGTCAGTAGTACAAATCAGCAAATATTCCCAATCTTCCTCTGATTTACTTAAAAGTAGCCAAGGCCATTTAACTAGTTTCAACCACAAAGTTGTGAGGACACATGACATGACACATCCAGGTGATTATTAAATTGCCATCCATCCCTTTGTATTCAAGTTCTCTCTCTCTCTTTTGACAAAGGGAATAGCAATATTCAAGATGGAAGATGATCTATCAGCCAAGAGCCAAAGGGTGAACTGACACATCCCAGGTGACTCACAATAAATGTGTAGTAAAAGACACCTTTATGGAATTTTTTAGCCACTGACATTCTGAGGGTTTACTATTGCAGAACCTAGCCAGTGGTACGCACATTAGTTTCCTATCAGACAGTACACATCAGCCTCGCTGGGTGGTACAAGTTGCCTGAGGAGACAGTCATGCATTATGCTGTGTTGTAAATCTGTTTAGTCAGCTGGCCAAGATCACGGACTATAGGAAGACAGGGAGTTTCTCTAACAAATCACATTGATCAACTAACATTATTGGTGTGTATATTCTGGTCCTACGTTCCTAGAAGCCCCTTAGTGACCCAAACTGAGGCTAAAATGAGTAAGATGTCTCTGTCTTCAAAAGATCAAAAATCTGCCAGGAACAGGCATGTTCCTGCATGAAATGTCAGCATAGCATACATAAGGAAACATGAAACTGCTGCTGGCTATGGGAGGCAGGGAGGTAGAGATGTGAGTAGGCGTTATCCTGAGAAATGTAAGAATGGTACAAGAAGCTTTTAACTACTAAGAAGAGCTACCTATTAAGACCTAGAATAGTATCTTCATTGTAGGAGAAGCCATGAATGTTTGAAGGCATCTATGAACGCTGGGATGTAAGTACTGGAGGGAAGGAAATAGACTCAGTGCCTTTTGATTGTTCCTGCCATTTAGTTTACACTGAGGAGGATATGGCCCAAAACTTCCCATAAATACCCTCAAATAATATTAAACCCTATATAAATCGCTTTGTTTTTTCTAATACAATGTACCTAAAATAAAGTTTAATTTATAAATTAGAGATTAAAAACAATAAAACACCAAACAATAATTATACCAATATATTGTAATATAAATTATTTAAAACTCATGGTTATTTCTAGCATTTTGCATATTTGCCAGCTTGCCCACAGATCCATTCCTCCTGCTTCTTTGCAACCATCTTCTATTCTGAGACTAGTCAGTGAGAGGAAGATGCCACACTCTGATGCCCTTTTTCTGAATGGAGCAGCATTTCTATCAGTGACTACATCCCCTCTGAAACTCTAGGTCTGTCCACATTTTCCTTCCTTCCATCACTTTGGCTGCTTCCATCTCCTGCACCATGATTCCTGCTTCTGTCAGCTGGCCTGAACTGGTAACATAGCCTTCTTCTTCTTCTTCTCCTAGAATTCACAGAAGATGCCTGCTGTTGTTAATCTGTGCTGCCTCCCCCAGCCCTTTGCCTTCCAACAGCTCCAACCACTTTTGCAAGTCATTTTCTTCTTTAAATTTCACCTGGTGATCTCTCCATTGTCCTGCTTAGACCATGACTGACAGCACCTTGAGAGGCTGAAGAGGAAGGTGAGTGGTAGTGACCCATTTTTATGAAAGGGACTTTGGGGTCCCATGCAGGAAAAGTTGCCCAGTCATGTCTTTCACATAGCTGGATTCTAAAGTATAAAACGTCCACAGGGATCCAACTTCCTCATCTTACAATGGGAAACCCTAACAGGGGAAATTATTTGACTAGGGACTCTTATAAAGAAAAAAACATATACTGAAACCTGGACAAACTCCTGTTTTCTGTACTTTCATGTGGATTCTGGCAAAGTAGCCATCTTAAGAACTGCATCATGCCCTCAAACTAGCCATGGTGGGTAGGATTAGTTCCCTTTGGATTGTACAATGATACTTTCCTAGCACACTCCTTTTGCTGTTTTCTTTGTCAGAACAAGCATTTCTAAGCAAGGAGGGGAAGGAGAAAATACACTTAAAAGAAAAGCAGCACATAAAGATTTAAGGGCCTATGGAAATGAGGGAACAGAGGCAGAAGAAAAAGAATGAAAAATGAGGGGAAGGACATAGAGAACCAAGAGATAAAAAGACAATGACTAAGCAGTCAAGAAAACTCAACGAACAAAATTAGACAGCTACCCACAAAAATATGACACGACTGAGAAATCACTCTTCACCCCATGGTTTTAAAATTAGAGGTGTAGAGACTACGGAAATAGCACCATGGTGTGGGGGGTGGGGGAAGGGGACTGAATAAAAGGACTATAGGAAGACATGTTACTGAGCCAGGCACCCCCCAGAGGAGAATCTGTGAGCTACATGTCTACTGCTTTTTTCTTCAACCAACTCTGCACAAAAGCTCTGCCTCATTCTGCAAGGCAGCAAAAGAGGAGTATCAGATAGGGCCAAGATGTATTAGAAATCAAGAAATCAGGAAGGAAAAATATAACATTAAAAAATAAAATAAAAAAAACAAGAGAAGACACTGAGCCAAAAGGAATAAAGATGCAACTGGAGAGGGGAAAAAGCAATGGAGGTTTGGTAAGTGTCTATGTTGAAGGGGAGGTGAAACACACTCTCACACACTACTCATCCAAATGAAATAGACACAGCTGCCTTCAGGATGACAAAACACTACTGATACCTACATCCTCTGACTTGGAAAGTTCACTTCTTAGTGTCTATCTAAGCAAAGCATGTATCAGAGACAGAACCAAGGTTCCTCTGTGTGACATTCATAGTAAACAGTAAAAACAAAATCATCCAAATACCCATCAAATGGTAAGATCCCAGGGTCAAGAGTTGCCTACATTACCAACCTACTACAAGGAGGACAGCTGCTTGGGGTCACCTAACCTAAATCTGCATGTATGGGAAACAAATCCTTGGAAATAACTTAAGTCTGAATATCCTAATACTGATTATTCTCTAAGCACATTACTAAAAGAAATCAGCCTTACTAAAGGAAATGAGCAAGGTACAGAACATGTACAGAATAAAATTTATAACTTAAACATGTGTCCACATCTAAACCAATACTCTATCTTTGAAGGATAGGTACATGCATAAATATGTATATCATAGGTTTAGAGATGAGACTCACCAAAGTAATCCAGGAAGCATGGGCAGGGAAGTCCAAGGTGGTGATGAAAAAATTTTAATCTATAATTTTTAATTTATTTATTCATTTATTATTCATGAATTTAATTATTTGTAAAAGGAAACGCAATCTATTTAAAAATAAACTTGACAGGAAGTACTCAAACCTAGGTTTTCACTCAACTGTGTGGCCTTCAGTCTCTCTGAACCTGTCTGGAAAATAAAGGGATTGCACCCTCACTTAAATGTTTTAGGGTTCTTTAAATGCAGGATGAAATGGAGGTAGAGAAGCAAAAGCTGTGTTTTCTGTTACATATAACTACTACCTCTCACATAAACTCCTGCTGTTAGATATGAAGAGGCTCTTAAACCTCATTTCAAGTTCTCAACAGCAATGACACTAGTGGAATACAAACGCGGAATTAGCTGTAAACTCAGAGGGAAATATATTTCCCTCTCATTACAGGCACGTAAGGAAGGCAGATGCTCACTGGGCTGTGGCAGGCCGAAAGTTAGTATATGTCTGCAATACTTTAGTTCCTGCCATACTGTTCTGTATGCAAACAGCACCCATAAATCTACATTGGTCAGATTACCTAGAAAATACCAGGCCTCAAATAAAAGTGTTGGTGTCAATGAAAAGACAGATATAACTCAATGGGTCTTAGTACGAATGCCATAAAATAAAAGACCTGCTTGCTTAAAACGGGCTCTGATCAAGAAGCTACTTTCACTGTGCTGTCCTGTAAAAAGAGATTAAGTGGAATCCTGACTGTAAGAAGAATGTATTTCTGTTCAACGCTTAATGTGATGATGCCAGCATGTTAATTTCTCCTGCAGCAAGAAAATATTCTAAGAAGCAGAAAAGCCCAAGTATTTGAAAGGAAAACAAAACGTTACACAGAAAAAAAAAGAGTGGGAGTATAGGTACCAATACGATTATTTTTAACCTACATTCTGGCTAAAGCTCAAAATCTTCATCTGGTGCCACCTCTGCAAAGAAATCAACCCTTCTGTCTGCAACTGTAGCACTCCTGACCACTCTCCATTGTTAGGTTGTCCCTACTTTGCACGCTGTAAGCAAATTAATCAACCAATTAATTAATCCCTTTGGCTAAATTCTTAACTTCAGTAGAAGTACAGAAGGATCCTACCCACCCCATGAACAAGAGAAATGGCAGCTAAAACAGATTTCCTGGTTTATAAAATGAGGAATACTAACAGTCCCATGCTCTTAGATTGTGAGAATTAAGTAAATTAACACACACAAATCAATCAGTGTTAACGGTGCAATGAAAATGTCAGCTATTATTATTTAATGCAGAAATACAATGGAGGACAAAAAGTGTAACAAGTAGATACTCTGGCAATCACCAGAATAAAAATCATATGTGCGCACATAAATGATGAGAAAGAAAAATACCCACAGTACCCTGCTGATCACTATGCTTTGGGGGAGGTATTTTTAAACTCTAATTGTGGAAACTTGATACTTGAGTTACTGGACAATCACATAAAGGACACAACTGTAATTTACAATAGGAAGAACCAGAAAAATCTCACATTAGATAAGCATCTTAAAATGTGCTAGTTGCGCTGAGCAAATTCCCTTTTCAACTCAACTGAGCTAGGATTTTCCCATCTCATAGAAGAGGAAGGTTTTTCTTTTTTTAAAGAAAAAAAAACAACCAAACAAAACAGAAAAAAGGGTAGCAACAATACAGAATTCCAAAGGAAAAAAAGAAAAGAACAAAAAACACTAAGAAATCATTACTTGATAAATTACATACTGTCAGCTTGGAAATAGTTGTTTAAGTTACAAAATTAAAGCATACAAAGTAGACATTCAAACAGTGAGACTGTTAATAGTTCTCAAAAATCTAACAAAAACAGTAATATGGTCATCTTACACACTTAAATATACATGTAGTTATATCCTTTAGAGCACTTTCTTTTCAGAAGAGTAAGTTTTAAAGTCAAAATACTTAAGTAATTTGCCTAAGGCCACTCCACTGTTTAAATGAAGAGAGTTAAAATTTGAATCTAAGTCACCTGCCTAAAATTCCATGACCCTTCTATTACTACAACTGATATCTGACAGTTAAAAAAAAAGACTTCTAACTACCACAGGCAAAAACTATACTGCTATTTCTAATCTAAAAATACTGTTTTCTATTTTAAAGTGCGGAAAATAAAGCAGCTGACAACTGGGAACAATAATCTTGGTGATATGGTACCTGAAAAGACAATGCTGACCAAGTTTGAAACTTGATTAGGATAACTAAAGAGGAAAAATAAAGTTTCCAGACCAAGAGTGTATGCCCTTGAGCTCTTCTTTATAGGATGTTAAGAGTAGGATAAGCTATAAGCCCTAGGCCAATTTTTGCTGCATATATGGTATACCTATGACAGAATCAGGCCTCTCAGTCTCAGGTCCCCAAGGAGTAAGGCAGATAGCATCTGTTTAACAACAAAATAAAATAGAATAAAATAAAACAAAATATCCTACAAGTACAGATCTGAAATTTGGGCTTTTGGACTATTCAGAAACTGAACCACAGAATATTCCCATTTTATAAGTAATTCTTCTTGGGATTCTTTGAAACTCTTGCTCTCCTAAACCAAATCAAACACCAAAGAATATTCCTAGTATCTTGACATTGTAGAAACTAAGTCGTGCACTTGAATTTTCCTTTATTTAATTTTCCCAATAAGGATCAACACTAGCAGAAGTCCATTTTACAGAAGAACAAAGTTGAGACTCTGGAAAGCTAAATGTCTGCTCAGGTTAAATGAAGGGGCTGATTACCAGCAGAAACATGTGCTTCAGTGAAAGTGATGGCAAATGGCTTCTTGGTACACAAAAGAGGGTCTACAGCTGTGAAACCGGCAAAGCTGGGAGGAGAAAGAGAGCTTGACTTACAGATTTCATTGCAGAAAGTCACACAGTTATAACATATTCAAGGTATGGGGGAAACTGAGGGCCCTGAATAAAACAGAAATTGCTAAATAGATTTCACCAAGTCAAAAAAATTAAGATGCTCAAAGGTACTCCCTTTTTCTTTTTATCTTAAGTCCAGCAGAAAAGCAGTAAATAGTATATCTGCGTCTGTGTGTGCATGCGTATTTTTTTTAAAGCAGCAGAAAAATGTAAAACTCTTTGTAGTAAGGACAAATGCCCAAAGGAGAGTTTGCTCCCCAACACCAAGTTACTGTTCTCCCAACAGCAAGAAAAGGAGGGGGAAAAAGTACAACTGTGATAAAGATAAGCATATTAGCACAACAGCAAAAAACAAACGTATGAAAGGTTCTAAAAGTACGTAGCAGCATCCTTTCAAAATTCTGCCTGCCTGTCCCCTGCTGGAAGAGTGTACTGGCTCCATCATGTCAAAGAAGAAAATCATCCTCATTTTACATTGTGAACAGAAGTGGTAATGACTGACTTGTAGATACAGAAAACAAATTAGGGTTACATAAACACCTACTAGCATTTAATATTGCTATGGTTTCAAAGTCCTCACCAAAATTCGTATTGAAGTTTAATTCTTATTGTGAGGTGTTAAGAGGTGTGACTACACGGGACCTTTAAGAACAGATTATTACTAAATGAATTAAGCTATTCATGGATTAATGGAGTAGTGGGTTATCTCCAGAGTGAGTCTCCTTAAAAGCCAGTTTGAGTCTGTCTCCTGGATATGCCCCTCTTGCCATGTGAAGCCTTGTGCTACCTCAGGACTCTGTAGAGTTCCCACCCAGCACGAATTCCCTCAACCAGCAAAGGTGAGAGTCTCTTGATCTTGAACTTCCCAGGCTCCTGAAGGGTAAGAAACAAGTGTCTTTTCTCTATAAATTACTTAGTATAAGATGTGCTATAGGGCCGGGGATATAGCTCAGCGGCATAAGTGCCTGCCTGACAAGCACTAGGTCATGAGTTCAATCTCCCGTACCCACCCCCCAAAAAAGAAAAGTGTTATAACAACACAAAAATAACACAAACTCCCTTTAAGGAATGAACGGAACCTATACTCTGTTCAGTCTGTTAACTGTTTTCACTGTACATCTTTAATGTGATGGCCAGATCTATCAGTAAACACAGGCAGTTCTTTGTCATCACAAAACCTTTGCCCCAGGAGGAGAGGCAGGGAAGAAAGATGTGAACACATAAATGACTAGAGTAATTACAGAGATAGGGAGGACCTCCATGCAGCAACATGAGGATATAAAGGTGTTAGACATGTGAAGATGTTCTGAGGAGAAGCATGGCAGACTGACAGACCAGTATGTCCTAAGACTCTGAGGCAGGAAGAGACTAGAATTTACAGAAACCAAAAAAGGGGTAGTGAGAGATGAGCATGGATAGGTGAACTTCTGGCTAAGGATGTTTCTTCATTCAGAGTTTTAAGCAGGGAAATGAGATCAAAATCAGATTGTGGAAAAGTCACTCTGCCTTCTGTTAAGAGAGTGAAGCCAGTTAAGAGAAAACCATGTTAAACCAGACCAGGCCTAGCAACTTTTATACATAAAAAGACCAGAGAATATCTGTCACACCCACGGTGGCCACGAATCATATGCAAGTAAGTAGACATGACTGCCTTTTAATAAAGCCTTATTTGCATTGCCAGGGTTTGCCTAGTAGACCACAGTTGGCTGACTCTTCAGCTACACTGTAGAGAGGAATGGTGATAACAGAAACAGAGAAAGATGAAGAGACCCCGGATATAGTTTGGTGATAAAGCAAAAGGTTATATATGGATTGGATGTGGGTTTAAGAGAAAAAGAAATCTACTATTAGACAGATATTAGACAAAAACATAACAATACTAGTTCACATAACACAAGAAATCTTACATACATGGTAGTCAACAATAACAAAACAAAGCAAACAAAAAAAAGCAGCATTTCTGTAGAAACCTTGGAGGTTTTAGCCCAAACTGGTCTCTGCATTATATATTATTTAATTATTGACATTCCTATATATCATTCCACCACATCAGAGCTGCTGTATCTTTGATCTTATAACCCTCTTCTATTATTTAATATTAACCCTAGCAGGCAACAGACAAATCACACTACTGTAGCTCCACTCTTCTTGCAATGACCTGTCTAAGGTTCTTTCCAAGGAGAAAACACAAAGCCCCCAATGATTTAAAAGGCACCATGCCAAAAAAAAAAAAAAAAAGTCAAAACAAAGAAACAAAACTAAGGATCAATAAGATTGGCATAGCCAACGGAATACAGTAAAGAGTTCAAATGAATGAATAACCTTTCAAAATATATCAGTTCAAATAGATTTCCAAAGCAAAACGTAAAAAAGGAAACCAAGAGGCAGAACAAGAAGAATACCTAAGAGTATCAATATACTTTTGAACAGGAAAAAAAAAATTGTATTAAACAATATATGGAAACATATACAGGGGTTATCACATATTCTCCATGAGTCCTTTGAGAAATTCATGCCGAAATTTTTTGATCATTCTGTAGGCTGTCTCTTCACTCTGCTGACTGATTCCTTTGCTATGTAGAAGCTTGGTTTTTGTTTGTTTTGTTTTGTTTTGTTTTGTTTTGTTTTGCTGAGACAGGGTCTTGCTGCATACTTCAGTCTAACCTTTAACTCACTATGTAGCCCCTGATGACCTGACCTCAACTCCTGAGTACTGATATTACAGGCATGCCCTACCACCTCCAGCCAGAACATTGTTAATTTAATATGAACCCATTCATTCTTGATTTGATTTTTTGTGCAACTGAGGCTCTGTTCAGAAAAGTCTTTGCCTATATAATGTCTTCAAGAGTTTTATCTATTTTATCTTGCAGCAGATTGTTTGTTGTAATCTTTAGATTTCTGATCCATTTCAGTTTAGTACATGCTGAAAGATGGGTCTAAATTCAATGTTCTACCTGTAGATAATCAGTTTTGTCACTGCTTTACATTTCTGTAGCTAATCTTTTTTTTCTACCCCACTTGTGTTTAAATGCTCACCCTTCCTGGTTTATTTATTCTACTAAACTTCAGGCACTGTTGGCTTCCTAGTCTCTTTCTAGAATGTACTTGAGAATTTTTTATAATGCTGGTTTGGTATTCATGAATTTCTTAAAATACTCTTTGTTATGGAAATACCATATTTTTCCACCAATTTTGAAAGATAGTTTTTCAGAATGTATCAGTCTGAGTTGAAAGTCATTTTCTTTTAGGGTTTGCTCAAGGTCTCCTGGACTTCAAGGTTTGTTTGGAGAAGTCTGCTGTAATTGTAAGGAGTTTACCTTTTGTAAGTGATTTGCTGCTTTTTCTAACAGCTTTGAAGTACGTGTCCCATGCCAGAGTTCTGATATTTACACCATAATGTGACACTGAAAAGTTCTCTTTTGATTATGGCTATGTGGGGTTCTATATGACTCACCTATAATGTTTAATTTTTTCCCAAACGTAGAAGATTTTCTGCCATTATTTCCGTAACCAGGTTTTCATGCCTTTTGTAGTGTCGTCTGATCTTTCACTTATTCTAATCAATCTTAGATTAGCCTTCTTTGCATCATACAACAGTTTTTAATTCATTTTTTGTGTTTTCCTAATCTTTTAAAGATACTTCAGTCTTTAAAAGCATCCGTACCTTCTAATTCTAATATTCTGCCCTCACGTTGGTCACTTCTGCTTGCCTAGCCTTTCAATATATAAATTTTTTTAAATCATGGATTTCTATTCAGAAACTTTTCATGGACTCCAGTTCTTTGCTAAACTGGTCATTCTTGTTTTGTATTATTTTGTTTAGTTCAACTAACTTTTTATTAGTGTCTTCTATAAGCTCCCCAATTGTTTCTCTCCTTACGTCCAGCATCTGATTAGTCATCTTTTCTGTGCGCCCACTGAGGCCTTCTTAATCTATGTTTTAATCTCTTCCATCATCCTTTTGAACAATTTGGTTGTATGGCTTTCACTTCCCTTCGCCATCGAAGCTCCACAGATCAGCTTTGGTAGAGTTGGGAGTTTTGGGAAGCATCATATTACCTTGTCTTCATATTTCTATTGTTTGTTTTGTGCTTAGCTATGCGGCCACTAATAGCAGAAAGACATTTTTGCTAATACACAGATATATGTTTTTCAGTAATGCAACCAAGACATGGCTAATTATAATCCATTGCCTCTGTCCCAATAGCTAATCACATCTGTTAATATAGGAGAGGAGGACAGAGTGTAATTGGACAAGCACCCAGATCTCTGGGAATGGACCACAGTACTGTTAATGTCAGAGGTAATCTGGGCATTGGCATCCTGAGAAAATTAGCAGCAATAATTATGTGACCCTAGTAACATCAAGTAAATCAGCAACAGTAATACAGACAAGCTGGACACCGACATACCATAAAAACCAATAATGTACTACCCTTAACCTTAGAAAAGAAACCTACAACTACAGTGCAAACCCTAAGAGAAATGAAATATTCACATACTGCAAATATCTAGTAAATGCACTAACTATATGTCCACCAGTGAGAGAAAAGAATTCAACAGTATTACAACAGGTTTAAGTGTGTAAAGATTAATAAAATTTAATGGTTACACTATTAAAGATATAGGTGTCGGGAATGAGAGAATATAAAATGAAAATCTGAAAAGCTGAACAATGAGAGGAGAAAAAGTGTGATGACAAATTTTGCTATGGAGTAAAGGACATTCACTGAATTAGATAAAGATAACCAAAAAAACAACAAGGAGAAATAAAAGATAAAAAAGAGAGAAAAGAAATGAGAATAAAAATAGAAAAAATAAAAGGAAAAAGAAAACAGGAGTAGAAAAGATAAGAAAAAGTACAAACAGAGAAAAAATTTTCTCTCTAGGTATTTTTGTTTTAAATTTTATTTTTATTTTAAAAAGAATAAAACCAAACAAAATAAAACAGAATAAAGCCAATCAAAACAAAACAATAAAAGTGATGCAGGACTTCAAAACAAAATAATAGGAAATCAACAATGACTACCATAATATATCTTGTTATCTTCAAAATAGCTGCCCATACCATCAGGCATAATAGAATCAAACAAAAAACAGCCTGAGTTTGAAGTTCTCAGGGGATCTCTTTGTAGCCTATTGCCTGTTTCAGTTGTCTGTGGTGGGTTCTCTCACCCAGTCACTGTGGGAGGGTAACATTGGTAACCCTAAAGTAAATTGTGTTTAGTTGTTCTGAGTCTTAGAATTAAATGATCAATCCCTTCCCAAAATGGTACCTGATCAAGCATTCTGGTGGTCTGTGGGTACCTGTGCTTAAATCACTCTCTGCTGTTATTGTGTGGAAAGACTGCCCTCAAAGCAAAACCTTGTGCTGACTCTGGAGTTCACAAAGGCTGCAGACTGCTGCCCTACCTTCCTGGATCCCCCAGCTCTGGGTACTTACCTCGGTTCTGGGGAATCTGGTTCCCCTCTGTGCCAGCCAGGAGAGCCAGGGAGGCAGTCCTTATTTTCTCTTTATTGTGGACCTTTTTTACACCTTCTCTGTAGCTTCTAATTTTTCTTGTCCATTCCCCCATTCCCAGTTATCTACTTCTCTTTTTTTTCTTGGACACATTATTTTACATTGTCTGGATTCTAGATCTGCGAGAGGCTGAATTTTGCTATCTATCAACACTCTGCCATTTTCTTTCTCCTCTAATTATCTTAGTAAGATTAATTCTCTTATTAAGAAACTTTTAAGATCTGGAAGAAACCTGAGCTCATGCCAAGCCACCAGTTCATGGTAAATTTAAGTAACCATGGGTGGTGTAGCACATTCTTTTCCCTATTGGCTATTCCCTCAACAAGCTGGGGCGAACATCCAACACACACCCAGAAATTCCCTTCAGCCGCCCAATGCTACATCTCTGTGGAACTGGTGAGCCCTCTGAAGGAGGGAAGGATAATATTTTTCTTCTAGAAATTATCTAGAAGTTTGTGCTGAGGAGCTTAACCTTATGCCAGTCCATATTCACAAAACATGAGTTTCTGCTTACTTCTGGAATGAATGAGTAACTCTAAAAGAGCTTTCCTGAGAATTAGGTAACTGTTCTATCTATATCTTTAAAAAAAAATACCACTTTCACCTTTTTCCTCAAGTGAGTCTTCAAGAATCATCTTTATGTAAAATGCTCACTTGAAAACAAACTCAAAGCTGAGCATAGTGGTGCTGGTCTATAATCAATCATAGCACACTGGGAGGCTGATGAAAGAGGATCACAGTTTTGAGCCTAACCTTAGCAACTTAAGGGACCCTGCCTCAAGATAAAAAAGGGTTAGGGATGTACCACTGTGCAAAGGCCCTGGGTTCAACTCCCAGTACTACATTTTAAAAAAATTTCTAAACAGTACCGTACAGTAATAACAGTCATTGACTCACCCTTAAATATTTAAAGAGAGAGGGAGAAAAATATCTAGTTCTGGAGCCATTAATTGCTCAGCTGATCAGCAAGTGATTTTACACATTTACACATGCCATCAGAGCAGATCATTTTTAATGCCTAGAGAAGGAAAAACATTGGATATTTACCTTCAGTCACATTGCTCAAACATATCATCAGTGTGAGAAGACCTACAAGGAGCTTCTGACAATAAGTGATGCAGAGATGTTAGTAAAACACAGCATTTAATCCTCAAGGTTTCCTGGGAGAATATAAACAACACAGGAAAACCCCAAACAACCTGCACGCACATCACCATGATAGTGCATGAGACACAGCACCGTCACAAACCCCTGCCAACTTCCTCCATGCTCTTCACTTCCTAACTTGTTAGGCCTCCTTAAATTACTCCCCAAAATCTTCTCCAAAAATTCAGTTGAAAGTTTGCAAGGAACAGACTTTGCTTCAGTCAACCCACTCACATTCTTAACAATCTAATAGTGCTTCATAGTTTAGGACACATTTCAGTTTAATGGGATTTACTGGATAGTAATAAACTTCTGATAGTGGCTTTATAGCAGCAGTTTTGAACAACGTAGATAACTCAATCTCACAGGTTCACCTGTCATACTACCATGCCAAGAAATGACTTCGTGAGGAGTAAATGAGCGACCTTTGTAGAGGAATTCCCGAGATCATCTCTGACATTCTAAACGTTCTCTCTACAGAATAATAATTGGTGTCTGAGAGCTATGTAGTCTATCATTTATGTTTAGAAACACATTTCACTCTTGTCCATGAATAAAATGTACCGCAATGGACAGCCAGATCTCAGATTTTTTTTTTTTTTGCCAGAAAAGAAAAAAATCACAACATGGTAGGAAGCACCCATTTCTTTTTAGATTTCCATAGTGAAAATCTCCATTATTAGGAAACATTACAATCGGAGAGCTTACATTCTGTTGCTCTCCCCAAAGTTCCACATAAAATGTGCCAGTAATTAAAGAATAATATATGCCAAAATTCTGAATCTCTATGACTCTTTTATTGCAGGAATTTGAGTTTCCCTAACCAAAAAGGAGAGGGAGAGAATCGTCTACACTTTACCTTTATCTGTACGCATGTAACCCACAGAAGTTCAATTCAAAGCAAGCTTTCAGAAAACTGGATAATGTGAAGAGTAAACGTCAAAATAATCCCTGAAAAGAGAATTAATTCCACAGGGCAGGATGCATGACATTCACTTTCCTCCAGGAAAATTTTGAAAGAAATATTGTCATTCATTTGAAAAGGCCACTGTGAGGATAGAGAACTAAGAAAAGCACAAGCAGACAAAAGAACCAGTGCAAAATAGACAATCTGACACTTCATGTCTAAGTCGCAAAGGAAATATTCTAATCCTACTATACACCCTTAAAATCAAGAAGGGGGGATTCAAAGAACTTAAATGCTAAGCAAGTATAACCCCAATGATTTTTATTTCAAGAACTTGTCAGGAAATGCTATATGATATCACTACAATTTAACCACTGGTTCAAACCAAAAATGAAAATAGACTATAAGACACAAATGAGCACAGTAAGATAATGTCACTGTTACAGTTTCAGCAGTTGATAATGAGAAATGGGTTTAAGAAGGAACTATGATTACAATATGGTTTATCACTTGGAAACTTACATTGAAATGTGACTGCCTTTCTGTGGTTGCTGGGAGGTGGGGTTATGAGAAATTAATGCCTTTCTGATAGGAGTGAGTTTATTCTCACAAGACTGGGGTGTTACAAACATTGAGGCTGCTCCTCATGCTCTCCCCTGTGCCACCTGCCCATGTGCTTTCTGCCAGGCACTGGTGTTGGAAGAAGATACTGGTGCCATGCTTTCAGAATTTCCACTTCCAGAAGTAAAAAAATTCTTTTTGTATAAATTACCTAGTGTCAAATATTTTGTTATAGCTACTGTAAATGGACTGTGACAGAATATAATGGTTCATGTTCACCCATCCATTTATTAACAGGTGGCTTTTTACTTTCTTTTGAGAATATCAGCCATCATTTTCCCTTACATAGTTGTTGGGGAAGGGAAATGAAAGACTTTAGTGAATCTCTTTCCCATCTCATCTCAGTACAAGAAGCAACACAAGGAAAAAAAAAAAAACTCCTACCAGAGTGGGCAGAGTAGGCATTTTGTTCCATTAGCAAGGACAGCACCCAAATGACTAAGGAAAAACATCCAAAACAACTGTCTCTTGTTGGCCCTAGCATTATCTCTTGAGAACGTCCTCCTTTGTCTCTGAGGATAACCACCTTAGAATCTACCTCCAAGGCACCACTTTTGCAGTTATTCAGTCTCAAAGCAAAAGAAATACCTTATGGAAGTAATACCCCATTGATGTCTGGGACACCAAATACATGTTGTTTTCTGACAATTCTCCAATTCTGTGACATCAAAAGGTTATCCAACAAATCCATTTGATTCTGACCCTAACTACAAACACCACAGGTTTAGAGCTCAAGAATAACCCGATTTCAGGTGCCAACTGCAAACAATGTCTAGACTTCTCAGATCTTACCTAGCCGATGACTTATTTGGAGAACCAATGACTGTCCTCCCCAAGGGGCGCAGATAATTAAACTAGTAGAACAACTCACCAAATCAGGAAACTACTTTACTCACAATTACCAGTTAAGGGCAAAACTGGAGAACAGCTAAAAGGTACAGGTGCAGAAGACACAGCATGGAGGGTGACATGGCCTCCTTCCCATGCGGCACCACATGAGCACACTCATGGTGCAATTTCATTAATCACACTGTTTCAGGGTTTTAATCAAAGTTTCATAACCTAGTCAGGACTCATCAAGTGACCTTCTAGTGGTAACTGAACATAATCTCCAATCTCTCTGCAATAGTTGGACAAGCAGGAGAGTATGTGTTAGAACGTGAACATTCCAGGCAATCTCTCAAGCATGTGTAGACTCCGCTCCTTATAACCACCTAAACGTCCACGAAGAGTACCCTCCATAGTGTGAACTCAGGTATGCCTGAAAGCCACTCACAAAAAATAATAAAATATGCCTGTCCAGTCAGGAAACTCCTATGGTTACAGGAGTTCTGGGCCATGAACCTAGTACAAAGACAGACTAACAGACAAACACACAAACACACTCACACGTAACACATATATGTATGTACAGATTCTCACATTCTCTTCTGTTCTCTGGTTCCTTCTTAACCTGAAACTCTAAAAATATAAAAGATAAATTATGTGATTGAGCCAAAAGTACTTCCTGTGCTTATAAAAAAGGATTTGGGGGTACATATCTTCAGTATATAAGACACTACCCTCTATTTGTTATAAAGAAATCCAATTGATTTTAAAAATCACACATGAAAAGTATCACTATTGAATTATCCATTCTGCATGCTTCAAAAGAAATGTTAAGTTCTAATTATACTGGGTTATTTTGTTGTTGGTTTGGTTTGGGTTGGGTTGGGTTGGTTTGGTTTGGTTTGATTTTTTTGGTACTGGGACTCAAACTGAGGACCTTGCACTTACCAGACAGGCAGTTGCTGAGGAGCTATATCCTCGGCCCTTGTACTCTATTTCTTATAGTATTTGTAAGAAATGGAAAGACCTTAATCACAAATACCTTAAGAACTGAATAAAAAAATCATTTAAACTGCAGACTTTAGTAGTGTTATTATAGTAGAAATATGAAATACTGATGGACAAGGACATTAAACATAAAAACAATGAAGTTCCTTTCTTTGGAAAAATCACTAATGTAAAAGATATTTATGTTAATGCTACAAGCATTCAGTATGCACTATGGAGCATAAATAGTTTGAATGTGGTTTTATAGGAAGGCATCAAACTAAACATCCATTCATTTAACAAGCCTGTTTTGAACTAATCATTGCGCTAAGTACCTACTATATTAATATAAATGGCAAAATCCTAGCACCAAGGTATTCCTAGTGGCGAGAATGAAAGTGCCCACCAGCTGAAAACGGCAAACATTACAAACTGACTACCTCATTATCCCCAAATGATGGCCTCTGTTTCAGCATCCCCAGTACACAGTGCTCCATACAAATACCATTCACAAGAACTGAAATATAAGGCAAAACCTATCTGCCTTAAATACTAAGTCTTCATTAACTCTTCTGAGCTGATATGCAATACAAAGCTCATAGCAGCTGGTTTTATTGTAACACAGTCATGAATGGCAATTTATGCACTGAGTATGGCTGCTTTCTACAATGACAGAGCTGAGACAGAGACATATGACGGCAAACTCTAAAATATCTACTCCCTGGTCCTTTTAACAAAAAGTCTGTATACCTCTGTCCTATATATTTGCAAATGGGAAGGGGATCTGGAGATGGAGGGCAACAGAAGTAAAAGAAATTGATATGTGTTATGTGTATGTATCAATTTCCCACAATGAATATAATCATTATTCACAGTAAATATGCACTAATAAATATAAAATGAATGAATGAATAGAACTCTTTGACAATCTTAAAGAGGAATGGGCAGTCTGGTGTTCCCCTATATTAACACAAGTCTCTGAGGAGCAGTTTCTACCTCACTAGCTATATAAAAGCCACCAAGTATCCCCACTCCCATGTATGTACACAAAGCAATGTGCTTTATTAAATAAACATAAACAATGGAGTCTGAGCAGCCTCTTTGACTCTCATCTAAAAACCCTGCTTTCAAATGCCATCTGTTATGAACTACAGCTAAAATTTCCCCTCATGCATACAGAAGGTGATTGGATCATGGAGATGCTACATTCACTAGAAGATTAATCCACTTAATAGTTCAGTAGCTAAATGTGCTACTCAGAGATGGGGCTCCATTGGAGATTAATCCCTGAGGTAGGTCATGATCTGGAAAGGCTTATTTTATTTTATTTGATTCCTTCCTTTGTTCTCCACTTCCTGGCCATCAGGCCATGCCCAATCTTTCCTCTGCCATCCTGTTCCTCCACTGAAGCTGGCTGGTTACAGTTTGAAACTGTAAGCCAAAACAAAACATTCCTTTAAGCTGTACCTGTTAAGTCTTTCATTTGAGGAGAAAGCTACTTAGACCCTTCCTGAGGAGTTCAGGTCACTGGGAAGAGTGAGACCACTTCCAAAGGCCCAGGCCTACAACAGAAGTATGCAGGAAGAAGATACTGTTCCGGCTATTTTGTTTCCCAACTAAGCAAATGCAAAGCACACTAAGGAATAAATAGTGGGATTTCATGACAGGTCATACACATCAAAATTTTTACCCATGGTCAATCAAATCCAAATTTTGAAGACATTCTCAACAGAATGCCCCACATGCTGGGCTTACTTGAAAGGCAAAAATTTTATTACAGTTTCTCCTCTAAATTTACACAAATGACATAGGCATCAGAGGCGCTAAATGCAAACATTTTCTATATCAATTTATGGCAATTCCAAAGGCATTCCTTCTCCTCATGCTAACATCTTTGTTATCAGAAGGTCTCAGGGGCAGATGCTAATCTTCACAAATCTCATCTATAGTGAGGACTGAAAGATTATATCTCACTTACAGATAGAAAACAAAAATATGCACAGGCTCCATAACCTCATTCCCTCAATGAATAGCACCACAGCGAACTGCCGTAGCACCAGCTTTTCCTCATACAAAATCTGACTAACTCAATTTACTGGATAAAATGACATTTTAAAATAGCTCAAAGTACAGAATATAGCTCAGTGGCAGGATATTTGCTTACTTATGCAAGGTACTTGGTTCAATCCCCGACACAGCAAAAACAAGTTTATTGAAATTTGTACCTGCAGTTTATAAAATAAACAAACCAGGTCAGGAATTTAGCTCAATGGCATAAGTGCCTGCCTGGCAAGCGCCAGGTTATAAGTTCAATCCTCAGTACCAAAAATAAATAAATAAAATAAACAAACCATACACAAAGAACACTGTACCCAAAACTGTTAAGAGTGCTCCCCTCTAAGGAAAAAAATGCAGGTGCTAAGAGACTATTTTTTTTCTTTTTTAGAAAAAAAATTTTTTTAAATTTTATTTTAAGGGGGGGTAAAATTAAAATAGAACAGAACGGGACATAAGAAAGCATAAACTTCAAAGCTAGACAACCAGAGATCTTCACTATCTGTCATATTGTCTCGTTTTCTTCCAAATGGTTGTCCATATCTTTGCATATGTCGAGTTCATACTAAATAACACAGCCAATCTTTTCAAAATGTGTACTTCACTGGCTCCCACTTGCTAAGGGGTGGGGGGGACACGGGACGGGGGACAGGACGACATAAGATGTTTGATTCTCAGCCCTCCCGCCTGCAGGCTCACAGCCGCCCCTCAGAGAGGGGAGGAGCACCTTGTTCTCCCGGCACCTGGCACCCTGAGTAAACTGCATGGGCGCAGGTCCCCACGTCTCTCTCCTGCAGGCCTCAGAAAAGTCTGCCACACTCACAGCGGCCCACCCAGAGAGGGGAGGTGCTCCTTGTTCTCCCGGCACCTTGAGTCAATCGCATGGTACAGTCCAAGGCTCCAGGGTTAGAGACTCCATTTTTACAATATTTCAGTATCTTGTGAATTCTCTACCACATGCAAAAATCACCTTTTCAAATACATAATCTTCTCCAGAAAACTTTTACTCATTCTCTAAAATTAAAGTCTGCAAACTAGAGCCTGTATTTGCCATGTTTACTTGTTTGTTTTTATAAAGTTCTATTGGAATTTGAGGTACCCATTCATTTATAAACTGTCAATGGCTGTTCTCCACTCATGTTGACCAGGTTGAGTGGGTGGCAGTCTAAAACACCACATGGTCCTTTAGAGACTGTACTGTCCAACCGGTTTTCCTACAGAACCTTTCAATGTGTAACCTTGTGAATATCTGAACCAGGCCTAATGCATTCATCAATGCAATCCTCATATCTGGGACAATACTGGCATATACAAGGTACTTCATAAGTAGTTGCTGAATGATAATTAATTAGATATTAGTATCACTGGCAACATGAACCTCAATATGAAATTGAAGTCACTGACTTGCCTTCACAGAGGACAAATAACAATGGTGCCTATGACAAAGAATATTATTTTAAACAAGGCCAGGTACTTCCAAGAGCTAATTGTGCAAACTTTATGTGTCTAGAATACACGTTTACTCACATGACCATCATATATCACTAAGACTCTAAAGATAAGAAATTTCCCCAGCATTCAGCCATACATTAAATACAAATAATCAAACAAGCCAAATCAAACACAAATTGTACAGAGAAAACACTTCAGAGCTCATTTACTAAGCACCAACATGTAAGATAGCAGCTTGATCACACACACAATGAGGTAATAAAGTTGTGAACACTGGAGACAGATACTGCCTTTGAGCTCTGACCTCACTATGATAAAGACCACAACCATTTAATGTGAGGTAATCAGGAAGGGCAGCACTGTTTAATTTCCTTACTTTTGAAAGTACAATGAAGGAAAAGAATGATCTCCAACTGTAGATGGAAAACTGAGGTACAGAAAGGTTAAGATATTTTTCCAAGGTCAAAAGATTCAAACTAGCATTCTAGGGTCCTTAATCTTAATCACTGTACTGTTAGGCATCAGCTGTAATCAATGGGATCCTGCCTTTGAGGTACTTGTCACACTGTCCAACACAAAGCACATTCACAAAAATGCTTTCCTTATCATAACTATTATATCGTCATAGTCATCCAGACAGGTAAGCAAAGAGTTCATTTGCTCTTTCACAGATTTAACTAACATATGCAAAGATATTTCATAATCCTTCATGTTGAAATATAAATCTAAGCTTTTCCAATTTCAATTTTCACCGCCTTCATCATAAGACTTCACAAGTGTAGAAAATGAATCTACAGCTACAGCATCTTTTAATTATATTCTTAGGGCAGAAAACAAAAGAACAAATGATGAAAGTAAAATGTTTTTAATGTTATCAAAAGGACATGATTATTTTTTTCTGGCTGTTTCACACACCAATTTAGGTAAGATTTCTCCAATTTCGGGGCTGGAGGTTTAGCTCAGCGGCATAAGTGCCTGCGTGGCAAACATGAGGTCGTGAGTTCGATCCCTGGCACCAAAAAAAAAAAAAAAAAAAAGATTTACCAAAAAATGTTAAATATTCATAAACGATGCACACTGCAATCAGTTTCTGCAGTAAAATCTTTTACATGGAGGTCAAACTTTAAAAAAAAAAAGCAAACCAAATTTTACATGTTTTCAAAAACTGAGTTCTAAGCCAAAAACAATACGGTTACCCTAGACAACGTCCTACATAATTCATTTGACTTCCTTGTGTTCTAGAACCTATAAAGTAACTTTAAAAGAATTTCATATAATGAAATGCCAAGAAAATACCTAGTTATAGTCAATATCTATTAAAGAACAATGCTTCCTATCAATGTCCATATTCAATAAGTTTACCTGACAATTATATAGTCTATGCACTTCATTAGGAGAAAAAGGGAAAGCATTGTAATAGATGGTATTTGATGCACTATGCAAGGAAGGGACCTCAGAGGAAAAGCCTTGTGAACGTGGATAAGGTTCACTGTGCTCTCTTCCTGTAAGCCTGGAATTCTCCCCAGTTTCTGCCTAATTTGGGGTATTCTCCAAGACTATCAAATATTTTAATACTTTAGGAGTGTTACATGTTCTGTTCAGAAGTTACCACTTCACCTGTTATCACTTAGTTCAATACAAGCTACTCCATAACAGGAAGAAAGTAACCATTTCATAGCCACAGTGTTGAGAAGAGGACAAATGTGCTGGTGTGGTCTGAACTAATACAGAACAGAGTTGAAACATTCTATCTCTATCCTGGACACTTTCCACACTTCACTTAAACCTAATGTTAAAATAACTTCCTTTTGTGTCCACAGAGAACCAACATAATCTAATTTCTTCACAGCCAAAATAACTGCAGTGTCCTGTGCAGCATGAAACACTCCTTGGTGCTACAATAGGCAGGGATTTCTCTTTCTCTTGCCAGTTCTTGATTGGGACCACTACCATAGCAAGAGCATGGAGAACTGTGAGCCAGTGCCAAGAATTCTAGTCCACACTAAACAGACTATTGATTCTCTTTTGAACAAAGTTTATGTTTTATTCTAAATACACTCAGTCATTTGTTCCCCAACATAAATAAAAATTTCCATGGTATTTTAGCCACAGAAGGCAACAGAGAAGCCAACTTATCTGAGACAAGCTAAGAACTCACTCATCATATATCCCCTTAAATGAAAGGTTCATTCAATCCTCGGGTCTATACTAATATTTCTTCCCCTTTCCTCTGCCACATTCATGCCAGTAAATTTGATAAGATACAGTGGCAGGTATTTTTCTCATGGACCTTGCTCAAGCATCTGCTGGAATATAATCTAGACAATACCAAACTTCCAAATGTAACCCTATGTTTAAGAGTATGACCATACTCTCTTCCTCTTCCTGTTAGCTCATAGCTTGACTACTTAACAAACGTACATAAAACCCATAAATATGCCTTTGTTTCCTCAACTATAAAACAGAAAGGACATATAAAGTTACCATGAGAATAAAATAAAGTTACCACACATAAAGTGCTTAGAACAGTATCTTTCATGTAACAGGAGCATGGACTATATTAGCTATTACCATTAATCATTATTATGAGTTTTACAATATTCAGTACTACTTCCAATCCCTTTTTGCAAGCAAAAATAACATGAGATACCTCAAAACATTTTGATGCCTGAGGGAAATCTTCATAACACATTAGTAATTTTGCAAAAAGAACAGGAATTATGGCAAAACTATCAGGCTTAAATCCTAGCTTCTGCCTGAGCTAAAGCTTTGTACCAATTATAAATTTTTCAGACCCCTTGCCTGCCTTTCTAAGCCCAAAAACTGTGAACCAAGCCTATGAAACTCAGACAGACATTTGAACAGTGGGAATAAAGCATATTTATATGGAGTGTATCAGACATAGTGAAAATAGCTAAGAACTCAGAGAAAAGTGATTCACAAGTGACACATCTAGATTCAAACTGCAAACTCTGTATGCTGGGCAGCAACTCAAATCTTAGTTGAGTTTTTTACTTTAGCTGGGCCACTTGCAGTCAGCTTCCTGCATATACATCTCAGGAAATTCCTTCTGTGTGTGTGTGTGTGTTTTTTTTTTTTTTTTTTTTTTTTTTTTGGTGGTACCGGGGATTGAACTCACAACCTCACGCTTGCAGGGTAGGCGCTTAAGCCATTGAGCTAAATTCCCAGCCCACAGGGAATTCCTTCTGATTTGGGCATTTATACACAGAATTCAGAACCCACCCTTTTGGCTTTCTGACATATCTCCCCACTTTGCAGCCACAGAACACTTCTAAACCCTTGTTCTCAGATTCACCAGGGCAGAAAGACTAGAAGTCTTTTGTTTTGTTCTATTTCTTTTTCTTAATAGCATTTTAGCCATTATTCAGCCCTGTCTTCAAGATCAAAGCTAGAAATCTATAAACTCATATCACACTTATTCCTTCTAATTTTGAAACTCCCCTTCTGCATGTTTTTGTTCACTTTCTAGAGCCTTCAAGTAGTTTTCTGTATTTTGTCCAGGAATGGTTAGTCACTATCTATAACAAGTCCAGTCTATTAAGAGCTTACATGATCATACTGGAAATGGAGCCAGGCAATGATAGTCATTCCAGAGGAATTCAAGCTGAGATGTTCTCTATTCACAACAGCTGGGGAACACTAACTCATGAGCAGACATCACACTCTGAGAACTCAACTTACTGAATGAGGAAGAAGTCCTCATCTTAAGGGAAGAATTCACTTCTAAGCAGAAACTCCAAATGAATAGGCAAAGACTGGTCAAGAGATAAGTCTAGTAGTTTGTCCTGAGATGCAAAAGTTACATAGGTAGCTTGAAAGATTTGGAAACACATGGGACGTAAGTTAATAAAAGGTTTAGAATGGCAGATTTTTATCCAGATATATAGGAAAATTAAGTCCAAGTCAAAAATGTAAAAATATCTGATAATGTGCATATATATAATATAACATAGTTAAGAGGTCCTGAAGGGCATGGGAATAAAAGTCCAGACCAAGAGAGTTGACATCAGGCCTAGGGAGGGCAATATGGCTCTAATCATTTCGAAGCGACTCCTTTGAGTACTAAAGCAATAAATCACTGAGGCTTCCTCTAGGCTCACCAGGATAGGGTCATAATTATTGATGTTTACCATAGGAGGACTGAGAGGCACCATGGTCCCATATATTCACAATCCAGAATCAGGAATGAGGTTATGGGACTTGGAAAAATCAGATAAGACAAATCCATCAACATCATAATGATTAGTATCACTGAGTAGCTTCAACATACCCAGATTAGGTTTACAGTAACTCAAATTTAAGTGAAATTAAAAAAGGATATCATAAATGCTAAATTTTTTTAAAGTGCCTTGAATCTTAATGAGTCCACAGTACATGAACTCTCTCTAATTAGATTTTGGAATATGACTGCATTTGAAACCAACCAAGAAAAAAACACTTATTCAGAAGATTTCAACAAAAATTAATAACCACTTGCTTCCACTTTATCATGCACAGACCTCAACAGTGAATGTCAAAAAGTGAAAAGTACAGTCTGTCTTGGAGAAATTATACTTGTGAGTCATTCAAGAGCTAGGACATTTTAATCAATAAGGTGTAAGGGCAATTTACTGACTTACATAAATGAACAAAATACTTGCTAAAAAGAATGAGTGAAGTCTGTCACCAAAATCATTAAAGGGCTATATAATCATACTACTAAATTAACAAAGAAAAGAGCAAACAAAGGCTGCCCTCCAACCTGTACTTCATGCTGCAGGTAATGAATTCCTTCTCTGGATGGTAATGGTTGAGGTATGAATAGTTATGTGGCACTATACCTTTCTTCTTCAGAGAAGTCAGTCTTGTCCAGAAGCGGAAGTACACCTCTGATTTCTGATCCTTATAACTTTCCCGTGTCATGATATGCTAAGATGGACAGTTAAGAGAGGTAATTAACACTATCAGTTTCATAACTAAATATCATAAAAATTGCCTTGACAGCAACAAGAGTGAGGAAAGAGATATTTTTCTGAAATATGGCTAACTTTCTATTTGGGGTTGGTGCCAGAAAGTTGTGTGCACTTTACATGTTACATTATATGTACATTGTATGGACTTTTCAGTATTTTATGCTATATTTTACAGTTTAGTCCCAAGACCCTGAGGTTCAATTCTACACTGAAGTACAAACCAGGTGAGTTTAAATAAACTATGTACTCTCTCTAAGCTTCATTTTCCTCTTCCAAACAAGGACAATGACTGATAACGAGTGCACAGGATTGCTACTCAGTGTTGAGGAAAAAATGCAGCTCCAGTGCCAGGTACTCAGTGACTCTGTTTAGGCTGCACTTGCTCTTTTGAAAAAGCTCAGAAACTGTCCTCTATATCGTTTCAAACTGATGTTACACTTGGCTTTCACCTTTCAGCCAACAGTATGCAGCTGTTCATACTGCTGTAGAGGAACACACAGCTGAATGTAAATGCAATCCTTTGCCTTAGCTAGGATCGCTATGAATCAGGAGAGTGCCCTCTCAGGTGAGGGATGAACAAGCCTGGTAAATCAACAAAGCCAGCAAGTGGACCCTTGAATATAATTTGGGATAGCTATGCATAAAAGTCTAATTCCATCAAGAAACCATTACAATTGGAAGCCTTTGTAGCACACAAAAATTTAGAGAGGTTATACAGCACAGGAGAAATTACATACAGTAATGACAAAGCTCTTAGAGCTTTCAATGGTAACAAACAGTCCGCTGCAGCAAATGTGCTACGGGTCCATCACCACTGACATAGGCTGTGGAGCCTAACAGATCCTAGCTCTGCTCCTCACCAGCAAATACGTTGTAGTGGACACTGTAAGCAACCTCCAGTATCTTCTCTGAACCACTCAGCAGCTCAGTCAATAATGAGCATTTCTACCTTTTTGCCAATGACTGGTTCAGCAATGAGTATATGATCTATCCTCCAAGTGGAGGATGATAGGATTATGGAAAAAAACTGCTTTTCCCCTTGGAGAAGTTTAATCAAAAAGAAAAATTAAAGCAATTGGGACCATGCTTGATATCCATTCAGTTTCCAGAAATAGTCCCTATTTCTTCAAATCAACTCTTGAAATGAGTTCTGGAAAAAGTACTAAGGTCATCTCTTTTATTGGAAAATTCATCACAGACCTAAATTGTCATGCTCATTTTGTTTTGTTTCTCTATAGCAGAGCTAAGAGGAACCCTAAAACTCACTAGTTTAGTGGTTTTCAAATATTAATGTGGAAGAATTGATGAGGTACTTACTACTGAAATTATTAGTGGAATCGATAGGAAATTCCTGGACTTCAACCACAGATTACATGTATAGAGCCCAAGAATCTGCATTTAAGTAAGTATACCAGGTTATCTTGATGCAAAGGGTCCCAGGATCACAGTGAGGTGTTCCCCTTGAGTCTTAGATCAGCCTCCTATCTCTGTTCTCACCATCTGCACTTTCACCTGCCTGTATCGCTCTCAACAGCAGCCCACTTAATCTGATACTGAAATTTACTTGTCTGGCCACTTAGCTCTAAACTCTCCACTGGTGAAACTCAATTAAAATGTTTAACTGAGCAATACAGCATGAAATAAACTTCAGCTCCTCTCCCCAACCCCAATTATTTATAATTTGGCAAGGCCCTAAGATACATCCATCAGGATACAAGAATTCAACTTAATGAGAAATTTCATTCAATAAACCTAGTTCAACTTACAAGACATTTATTTGCATTTGCAAGGATAAATTACATACCTCGTGCCTGGTGAATACAAAGCCTTACATTTGTACATCTGATGTGAGCGTGCTCATGTCTGCAAGCTGGTAATACTGATTATCTCATGTATCACTTGCATGGTTTTCATTGATTTCTTTTGTACGGTTTATGGTTTTCTTGAATTAGGCTTACATTAAAGTTTTAATCACACAAATACTGAATATCAAATTAACAGAATGGTAAGCAGAATGAATATTAACTGTGTTATATGTAAAACTAGAAAAAAGCTGAAGTGATGACAGGACTATTACAAGGTAAATTGTGGGAGGACCTTATCTTGTTATGTCACATCTCGCTAACTCCTAAAGAAAGAGCCCATTTTGTCAGGACATAGTACCACTTAGCATAAATTCAAATCAGTATTGAAATTCAGCCATGCATTCAAAGATGTCCTATTGAAATTAATAATAACTGTATTTTTTACTTAGGAGGATTTAGAATTTGCCCTAGGAAATTTTTCTGAATAAATTTCTCTCTAAAGTAAAAGATAATGTTTGCTTTTTGGCAACAAAACAAAAACCTAGTAGTACTAGGGCAATATAATTTGAAGCAATGACAAGTTATTTTGTGGCTAATGAAAATTTTTTATCATATTTGATTCAAGTCAAAATATTACTATCTTATAATGTAAAATATTATATAATATAATGTATTTTATATTGCATAAATTATTATATAGTATATAATATTTTATATTAGATAGTATATAAATATATAAAACATTATTATATTCTGATAGACTGCACATCAATCGTTTTTTCTCTAAAAAGGGTAGTGTTTTGTGAATAAATGAGTTAATCCACACAAAATGCTTACAATAGGATGTGGTATATAGTAAACTATTAACAGATAGTAGCTATCATTATTATTATTGCTTTTAATCACCATCAACAGAAGAATAAACTTTTACAGATTTTCTAGAGGGCAATCCAACATGATACTGCAAGAATTTATCTGGTCAGTAAATAGAAATTAATGTTCAGGAATATTCAACATGGCATTAAAACAGTGGAATATTAGAAGCAACACAAATGCCCACTAATCAGGCAATGACAAAATACATGATTGCAAGCTATGTACATACTGCCACCTTCCTCTAAACTCCTTGGCATCAGGAAAAAATATTGGTATGATCAAAATATTTGATGTATATTTAAATTAAAAAATTACAGTAAAAGATACATCATCATTAGTTCCCCTCAAAATACTTCCCCCCAGTTATTCTATCATTCTTGCCACTTTCTGAAACAATTCTGGAAGTCTTTTTACAGGATCGTCTTTATGAGAAATGATCAAAAATGTGTTGCATGCTGCTGCCAAGGGCCATTCAACAAAAATGCAGGCTCATAAAAACATTACAGTGTGTCCTAATCCACTTTATTCACCAGGGCTGTCACTGTGCAACTTCAGGCTCTTCCCAAGAGTTAAAATGACCAAGAAAGGTAAACATTTCAATGAAATCAGGACACTGAGGCAGCCACAACAACACAACTAAAGTCACAAAAGAGGACTTCTAGAATTGCTGCTGAAAGCATCAAGAACAATTAGATGTGTGATTCAAATGAGGGGGAATATTTACAGGATTAATTACAATGTGCTTTTTACGATAATAAATTTAAATGTTTACTACATTTTTTGATCACACCTCATATTAGCAAAAAAAGTTAACGCACACATATGTCTTCCTGTTTTAACATGAAGTTAGACAGAAATAAAATTATCTAATTAATATGAATCTAATTTTGGTTAAAAGAAATCATAACCATATATATATATTATGTAAAGTGAAAATTAAAACTCCAGTTATTCACAGTGCTTTTTCTAGAAGACAGTTGATTAAAGTGAGCAATATTTTTCTGTATTTTCCAAGAGTTTTTTTTAGAATGACTACAAGCTAAGTTTTCTAAATCAGAAATAAAACTAGAAAAGTTATAATATCATCTGCTTTAGATCAGATATAGAGAATGCTCATATCCATCTATGACCCCCTAAGACCAATTTAGTTTAGTTTCATTTAGGTTAGTTTAAAGACCAGGTCTCACTATGCAGTTTAGGCTGGACTCAAACTTGTAGTGATCCTCCTGACTCAGTCTCGCTAGTGCTGGGATTGTCATCATGAGCCACTATGTCTGGCCAAGACTATCTTTTTGTCAGCAAATTGGAGTTCCTGTCAGAAACTTGGTACCCTTGAAGTATAAATCTTTATAACAGGTTTTCAGAAAAATCTCCTCAAATTCCTATGAGAACTAAAGCTTCAGAATAAAGTCAATTTCTACCTGTCAAGCTACAAGACATCCCATTTTGAGATGGTTAATAAAACTCATACTAGCAAAAAAAAAAAAAACCAAAATCATATGGCAAAGTCTCATAAAATATACCTATTAATAGCACAATAAGAAGTACATCTTTGGATTTAGTTTCATAAACAAATATTTTAAAATAGACTACATTTTGGCTTTGCATAGTTTCTTGTATTATTGAATCATTCACTCCTACATTTTATACCATGGAATTAAAATTCAGCAGTCATTAGCCACCAGGTAAATTCCAAACATTAAATACAGACTAAGGTTAGAACACCAGGATGGTTTCACAATAACATCTAAAAAAATGAAATACTTAGGAATCAATCTAACTAAGAATGTAAAATACCTGTATGCTGAAAATTATACTATGCTAAAAAAGGAGATTGAAGAGGATATTAGAAAACGGAAGGGTATTCCTTGCTTTTGGCTAGGAAGAACCAACATTGTGAAAATGGCCATATTCCCAAAACTCTTATACAGATTTAATGTGATCCCAATCAAAATACCATTGGCATACCTCACAGATCTAGAGAAAACACTCCTAAAATTCATTTGGAAACAGAAGAAACCTAGAATAGCAAAGGCAATTCGGAGCAATAAAGACAAGGCAGGAGGCATCTCAATTCCTGACTTGAAACTGTACTACCAAGCCACACTGATAAAATCAGCATGGTACTGGCAAAGAAATAGACCTGGGGATCAATGGAATAGATTAGAAGATGGAAGTATAAGTACAAAGACACTCAGCCACCTGATATTTGACAAAGGGGCTAAACATGTTCACTGGAAGACAGTCTCTTTAATAAATGGTGTTGGAAAAATTGGCTCTCCACATGCAGAAGACTGAAACTAGATCCATGCTTATGACCATGCACAAAACTAAAGTCTAAATGGATCAAAGACCTAAATATTAAAACAGAAACACTAAATCTACTAGAAGATAAGGTAGGTAGAAATCTTGGAGACATAGGGGTGGGCAGAGAATTCACAAACAAAATGCAAACTGCACGGGAAACACTTAAGAGAATCAACAACTGGGATCTCATATTATTGAAAAGTTTCTGTACTTCAAAAGAAATCACCAGCAGAGTGAAAAGAAAACCCACAGAATGGGAAACAATTTTAGCCAGCAACCCCTCAGATAAAGTACTTATATCAAGAACATATAAAGAATTGAAAAACATCAACCCCCCCAAATTCAAAGACCCTCTCCAAAAATGGGCAGCTGAGATGAACACAGTTCTCATAGGAAGATATACAAATGGCAAATAAATACATGAAGAAATGTTCACCATCACTGGTCATTTCAGAAATGCAAATTAAAACAACACTGAGATATCATCTCACACCGGAAAGAATAGCTGCCATCAAGAAATCACCTGATAACAAATGTTGGCGAGGTTGTGGGGAAAAAGGAACACTGCTTCACTGTTGGTGGGAGTGAAGACTGGTGCAACCACTATGGAAATCAATATGGAGAATTCTCAGAAGACTAGGATTGGAAGCTCCATTCAGCCCTGCTATTCCCCTCCTGGCTATTTTCCCAGAAAAAAATGAAAAGTTCATATCACAGTGATATATGTGTACCCATGTTTATAGAAGCACAATTTGTAATAGCTAAATCATGGAAACAACCAAGATGCCCATCAGCTGCAGAGTGGATGAAAAAGATGTGGTATTTTTACACAATGGAATATTACTCAGCTATAAAAAGGATGATCTTGAGGCCTTCATAGGTAAATGCAGACAACTTGAGACTATCCTCATTAGTGAAATAAATAAGAATCATATTTACAAATATCACATTGTGTCTCTAGTGTAAAAAAGTAGTAAGAACTGTAGGAGTAATAAAACCCAAAATGTGTAATTGCTACTGTAAAAAAGAGAGGAAAAAAGGGTGCTCTAAAGGATATAACTGCATGTATGTTTAAGTGTGTAAGATGAATGATCATATTACTGTTTTTGTTAGATCATGCAGCAGAACTGTTAACAGTCTCATTGCTTGAATGTGTACTTTGTTTGTTTTAACTTTGGAACTTGAACAACTATTTCCAAAATGACAGTATGTAAGTTATCAAGTAATGATTTCTTAGTATTTTTTGTTCTTTTCTTTTTTATCCTTGGTTTTTGTATTGTTGCTACCCTTTTCTCTATTTTGTTTGTTTTGTTTTCTTTTCTTTTTAAATAAAATGTAAAAAAAAAGAAAAGAACATCAGGCTGGGATGTAGCTCAGTGGTGGAGCACTTGCCTACCATGTATAAGATCCTAGGTTCAATTCTCAGCACAGGAGAAAAAAAAGTATAGTAATTCAATTACCTTGTGTCCTCTATGCAGTTTACCTCACATCTCACATTAGAACCAAAAGCTTCTCCAACTATGCTCATGATACAATATTGCAACTTACTACAATAAGTTCTACTGACCTAAAAAGCATGCTAATAAATGTAAATAATAGAGAAAAAAGTGCTAACGAGAAGTACAGTTGAAGCTTTCAGTTCTGAATATTAAAAAATATATTAAATCATCAAATCTTAACTGTCACAGTTTACAGTATTCCAAATCATGTTGATGAGAGCTGCTCAGGTAAAAGGGTGAAGTAACTGGTTTTCGCATGGAGGCTGGGGGTTAGGGATATGGCCAGAAGCAATATTTGATTATTCCCTCAATTAAATCTTCATCAGTTATTCATAGGCCCCTTTTCATTAAATGAAAAGTTCCCAGCACTGAAGGAAAAAAAAAAGGAAAGACCCTTCTGATGATCCAAAGATAATAATATCATCAATTAAAAACATTATGGAAAGGTGGAAAAGAGGAATAATACCATGGTGGCTTCCCTAACTGGTAGGTTCTGTATAGTATTTATCCTAAGTTATTTAGCTTGTTATTTTATGAAAGCACACCATATTTTTATGTCCCTATTTATAATATGGAATGTTAAGAAATCTGTGTTTCATTTGTTAAACAAAAAGACAATGTATTATTAGTATTACTACAAAACAACAAGGATTGCTAACACCACCACCATTACCATCATTTATTGAGCACTTGCTATATACTCAGCACAGTCTTTTAACTCTTTAAGTCTTTACGCCACCATTGCTGTGTTTTCTCAAATTATACGGGAAGAAAACAAAGCTCTCAAAGTATAATGAAGGGACCTGCTTTGGAACATAAAACTATAAGGGTCAAGACAAGCACTAGAGCAGAGACACTACCTGGAGTGCTTATGCTTTTAACTCAACAAACTGTAAAATCACAGTACTTGTTTCCAAAGCTGAATGAAAAAGTCCTTTTTGGAGAATACCAATTTGATTTTGTATAACAGTCATACTTTAGTGGGGAAAAAAAAAAGAATTCTATTCCCTGTGATGATATACAAGTTTCCATTGCCCATATAAAACATTCTTTGCTTCTGTGTTAAGACTGAAAGTTCACTACAGTCCTAAAATTTAATAAACCACTGTGGAGGTGGAATTTCAGTGTACATATGGGGTTCTTAAGAGTAAAGGAAAATTTGAGTTTCTATCAGTTTTCTTCCTAAGAGACCACAGAAAGGAAGCAGACACTAACCAGACCATTATCACCAACCCTCTAAACCAACTTTAGCATTTGTTTATCTTATCAACATGCTATAAATGTTACTGAGGTTACTTCTGATGGGTACATTTTTAGAATCCTGTAGTCCATTACACATCAAAGTTGTACAAACAAAGCCTCTAAACAGAAACTATACAAGCTAATTTCACTAAAATACCAAGTTTTGAGAGGAGCATCTCCTACAACATAGATATACAGAAGTACTCAGCCTGCCTTTAATAGCCCAGAATCCAAAGGAATATGAAGCCAAATGCTAGGAACATCTCTTCCTAGAATTTCAAATGATCCTGAGTCAAACAATCTTAAAAATCAAGGAATGTCTCACAGAGATACCAAATAACCAAGCCAAAGACAAAATATATCTATAGATCCAAACTGAAAGACAAGGATTAGAGTACCTAACAAGGGAAGTCAAATCTTTTGCTTAAGGCAGCAGTGCCGTCCTCCCAAATTTAACTTCTCTGCAATTCAGTTGCTCTACATAAAACATGGTATCAAAGTTACCTAACCCTTGTCTTGTTTTGTGGATACTGAATCCAAGGCCTTGCGCACACATAAGTCTACCACTGAACTGTATGTTAAATCCCCCACATTTTTGAGACCAGTGTGTTGCTAAATTGCTCAGATTGGCCTTGAATGTCCTGCCTTTGCCTCCTAAGTAGCTAGAATTATAGAGCTGCAGCACTAGCAAATTCCACAATTCCATCAGAAGAATTAAAAGTTTTCTAAGCAAAACCAGTTCAACAGAGTAAGACCAGACAGCCTATTAAACAAATTGTATGGTAGCAACTGGATATGCATAGGCAAAAAAAAAAAGATAGATTAATTTTTACTTAATCCTCATGCCTTATATAAATTAACTCAAAATAGATGAGATTTAAATGCAAAAGTACTTCTTAAAAATTTTAGAGGATAAGATGAGAAAAAAAAATCTTTTGAATGTAGGGCTTGGAATGAGTTCTTAGACATAAAACTAAAATCATGATCTACCAAAAACCTGAAAAAATTGGACTTTATCAAAATATAAAATTTTTGCTATGTGACAGATATTCTCAAAGAATGAAAAGACAAGCTACGGACTGAAAGAAAATATGTACAAACCATCTACCTGAAACTGAGAAAAGACTAGTATCAAAATACATAAAGAACTTTCAAAATTCAACATTAAAAAACTCAATATAAGAACTTTCATAATTTTAGCTAGAGCTGCTTACCACCCATACGACCATTTTTTTAAACTGAGTAAATCTACTCTCAACTTCTTACCTACACAATGCCTCAGTGCATTTTTGCCTCTAACTAACTAGTTCTGACTAAACAGAAACAAGGCACCATTTCTGATGTCTGATGAGGACCTCACAAAGCAGCAAGCAGCTAGCATGCAAGCCACTGGTAGAACACAGTATGAACCCCACCCCCAACCCCATGCTTGGGGTGCAGACTTTTTTGGTCTAATCACCTGCTGAAGACACCATCGTTTAATACTATCACATTAACAAATATAAATATTAGTATTAGGGTTTGTATCTAGATGTCCTCCAAAACCTTATGCAGTCTTGGTGATGGGGTGTGTGATAGTTCACTAATTGGTTTGGAACCACCCTGTTGTAGTCAGGAGTTGTGACAATTACAATCAGGACACAGAATTTATAACATTATTTTATGATGATCACTGAGAGTTAAACACAAAAAGTGCAGGAAATCTGTGCACAACAGTAAAGACCCAGAATCCTCAGCCAAGGGCCTGGAACCCACAGCAATGCCTTGCATGAGTCCAGTTGAAGACCTAGACACCATGACAATGCCTCCCATGAATCCAACTGGAGGTCTAGAGCCCACGACAAGGACTCATGCCAGTCTGTTTTACAGATATGCTGGGAAGACCCAAAGGTCAGTGGTGGAAACCAGAAAGTCTATGTAAGTGGGATGAAGGAGCTCTGCCAGTAGGTTGAGGGTTCTACACTGGAGCTGAGAAGTCATGCTCAAAATAAAGACCAGGGCTGCCCTAAAAAGTACCACAGTCATCCTCAGCAACAAGGAAATCCCAAGCTCCTCTGACAATGAGAAGAGTCGGGTACCTGCCAGGAAGCCAGCATGACAAGCTTCTCCTGGAGATTAAACAGCACACATCTTCCCCTCTGGAGACAGGAAGTGATGCTCAGTGTAAGGAGCAGAGCTCCCCCAAAGTGAACCACAGCCGCTCTCACCAACAAGGGTGGAAGCTCTTCTGATGATAATGACTGAACTCATGTTAGTAAAGCTAGTCATGACAAGCTCCTCCAGGAGAACTAATGGCTCTGAACAGCAACACTTATAAAAACCCACAATGCCCTACTCTTCTTCTCCACATCTTTATTTATGCTGGCAACTTTCCTCAGGTGGACTATCTACCCTCAGCACCATGATGATTTAATTCAGCTGGTGTTAAACTGACCACCAGTTTGTAATCCACAAAATATCCTAATCCCGGCAGCCTAGATATAGTATAAAAGGGGCAGAAAGACACTGTTAAAGGCCCCCTGTTGCTCTTGCTGCCTTGTGGGCACCATGAACTGTTCTCTGCCAAGTTCTACCATGCGTTGGAGTCACATGATTATAGACTGAAAACTCCACAAACTGTGAGCTAAAGAAACCTTTCCTCCTGTAACTTTGGGTTTTGGGTATTCTGTCTTGGCAACAAGAAAAGTAACTAAGATAATTAGTATTTGTTGTAGTCAGGGTTTGCAAGGAGAACAAGACAATACTGGACACAAAATTTATATAATTATTTTATAATACTTACCCAAAGAGTTAAATACAAAAGTGCAGGAAAGTTAATCCTGAACTGAAGATCTTAAAGCACACTAGCACAGAACTGAAGAATTCTTCTTGACAAATCCCCAGGCTTCAAGGATATTTGGAAGAGACAAGCATGAATAATGTGTGCTTCACTAATATTTGCTGCTGTCTCCTATATTTCCTATCTTGGGCACTGCCAGGGCTGTGCTGCACACTTTGGGAAGCACTGAATGTATATGTTACATACATAATACGTAGGTATCTAGCACAAAGAACAATGTCTGATTCATAACAGAAGTAAAATAAATGCAAGACAGTTTAATAAGGAAATTGAGTCTCTACCACACAGAAAATAAGCAGGCCAAAAACAGACACAACCTTTGAACCTTCTATCTTTACTATCTGCTGGCATCTAGAGCAGACATGTGATTCAGCCCTAAAACGCCACAATGACTTTTCCTCCATGATGTCATCCAGGGCAGCAACAGTGTTCACAAAACACCTAAATTTTTATCCTTTTAAAATGGTTGTTTTCCCATCTTCCCCAAAACTGAGGACTCCATGGAACATCACTGATGCCTGATTTTCACCCACTCGTTGCCTATTATATTAGCATAACCATACCCTCTTTTATCACTCTTCTTTTTCAACTACTGCTATTATTCCTTATTTTTCCTTTCCCTTAGAAGCGATTTCACTTTTATGTTTGTTATTGTTCATTTATAATCATTTTTGATTGCATGCTGATTATTCTTAAATTTCAACTTTACACTATCAAGGAAAACTAGTGCCTCATGTAATGCTTCTGATTACAAAATCAGCTGGATTAAGTTATGTAACTGTTTTCAAAAGGTCTATAAAATGTGGGGTTTTTTTTTTCTTTTCTTTTCACCTTGAGTAAGCTGTCTGAATAAAGAGAATGGATTTGGAGGTGACATTTTTAAATGAGGTTTGTTGTTTTCTTCTTTAAAAGAAAAATAAAAAAATACAAGAACTGATACATTTAAATCAATAAGGCTTTGCATTTTTCCAACCTCTTGCAACTATTCAAAGTATTTCTGGAAATCTTATTTGGGAAGAAGCATTAAACCGTGTACCCCAATTACTCAGTATATTGTTCTCAATTGCAACTCTTCTGTCTTTATTTTTATTTCATTTTTAGATATATTTAGAGCTTATCAAATTTAAACTAGTGAATATACTAGCAGGACATAATGTTCTGGTTCAAAAACAAGTATAACAAACAGAGAAAGACATCTCACAGTTGTGGTCCATGAGCTAACTGCAAACAGCTAGAAAATAAGAATGCATCTTCAGAACAAACTTGGAGACTCTAGCACTGACTAGAGAGAAAAATTAAGGCTCCTCTGGTAATAAAATTGCAGATACATTTTGACTAAAACATCAATCACACTTCCACTGTTCTCAATAGAGAGTGGTACTAGAGGTCTGAGAGGTCAAAACTGTTTTCATAATAATTTTACAGTGACATCTGTCACTCATTCACCAATGTACAGAGTATAAAAAGTTCATTGGTATCTTCAGATGGATTATAAAGTGGAATATACTGTATGCTTGGAGAACAGAAATGTTCTCTCAGAGTTCTGGAGGTTAAAAGTCTAAGATCCAGGTGTTGTTCTAGCTGGTTCCTTCTGAAGGCTGCGAGGGAGATTTTGCCCCATACATAGACACTAGAGTCTGGTGATTCCAAGCAATTTGAAGAATTTCTTTGATCCCTGCCTTCATCTTCATCTGGCATTCTCCGTGTGTGTGTGTGTGTGTGTGTGTGTGTGTGTGTGTGTGTGTAAGCGCATGTGCATCTAAACTGAGTCTGAAGTTTCCCATTTTAGAAGGACACCAGTCATACTGGCTTAGGGCATACTCTGACTGACCTCATTTTATCTTGATTTCCAGAAAGACTCCGTCTCCACAGTACACACCACATTCTGGAGTACTGGTGATGAGGACTCACAGAACTTTTGGAGGCGGACACAATTCAATCCACAGGCACAATTCAAGAGGCCAACTGCGTGGCATCCTGAGAGCCGTGCAACGTCTGTGATGGCAGGGAAGTTGTCTAAAATCCCTGAACTAAACCTGACTCCTCTTCAAAATGGGGTTAGCAATATAGTAAGAATGCTTGCACTACAGTCACTGTGAGGACACAACGGAGCAGTCTCTTCAAAGCCGGGCCCATGGAGAGTGCCTGGGTAATGTCAGATGCCTATTTTTACATGTGTCCTAGTTCAGGTTCTCTAGACAGTATTAATAGCCATTGTGTGGGAGAATCTAAGAGAAAGGGCACAGCCGTATCCCCAGGGCGTGGGGAAGCTCTCTCTCAGAAGACAAAACACACTCACTGTGAATCCCTTTGTTCACAATTCAACAAATCACCTCATACCCCAAAATTCCTATCAACTCACCACAGTGCATCTACGTGGCACTAAACAAACACCCACTTCAAAAATAAATGAATATGAATACAGTACTTAGTAAAATATTATTAGGAAAAATATTTTCATAGATAATTATTAAGACTTGGAAACTAAAACTATAGTCCAAGCTAACATTAGACAACACTACTATCAAAAAAATCATTATACATTCATGTTCAGAGCAACACTATTCATAATAACCAAAGGTAGAAATAACTCAAGTGTCTCCTGACAGATGAATGGAAAATCAGAATGACATATACATACTAAGATAGTATGCAACCCTGAACAGAAAAAAATTTTGATACATGCTTCAATATGAATTAATTACAGATACAATACACTAAGTAAAATAAGCCAATTTAAAAAGGTCAGATATGATTCCTCTTAATTTCCTAGTGTAGTCAAAATCACTGAGCCTGGAAGTAAAGGGTAGCCTGCTAGAGCTGGAAGAGAGAGAATGGGTATACTTTAAGGAAATAAGATCTCCCTTAGAAAAATGAGTAAGTTCAGAGATGGATGCTGGTGATAACCACACATGATGAATGAATGTACTTAATGACACAAAATAGATAAAATGGTGAAATAATATGGTCAGTTTTATGTTATATATATTTTCCCACAAAAAGTTTTTCAAAATTACATTCACGTTCTTAGTACCTTTAAAGTTTTGGGAAGCAAAATCAGGGTACTGGATGTTAGACAAAGCATTCACAAACCCGAAGTTTCAATGAAGCTGGGTATGCGAGCACACCCCTATAATTCCAGCACTGGAGTGGCTGAGGTGGGAGCACCACAGAGAATTTGAAGCCAGCCTGGGCTACATAGTGAGAACCTGTCTCAAACAAACAGAAAATTAAGAAAAAGTCTTCATCAAAAAAGCAGTACCTTTGTTACTTCCCTCAATCTCAAAATTCAATCACAAAAAAACACTGCTTTGCCTTAGTAATTTTACTTAGATGATAACTACATTGTTCATTTATAACTTCAAAGTTCTGAGAAAGATTCTTCTCATACCTAGAAAGGCACTGTGAAGTACACTGGGGGAAACAGATCTCTTCTAAAGCAGTGCACAAAAATGTCTTCAAGAAAGGACCACTGTGATTGGTAGATTACTATAAGTAAAATAGTATTGATACATTGTCAACATTAAGATAAGTGAAACAGCATCACTAAACAGTCTTACTTGGGGAGCTCTAACAAAAAAGAAAGTGTTTTTCTCTCTTATTTGCATAAGGTTTAAGTCTGCAAGTTTTCCCTCATTTTGAAATTATATTATATACAAAATGTAGTCATAAATCTATTTTATACCACTCATAAAAGCCTCACCATAAACTTACATCAAAAAGAAGAAAGAAGAAAGAAGAAGAAAGAAGAAAGAAGAAAGAAGAAAGAAGAAAGAAGAAGAAGAAGAAGAAGAAGAAGAAGAAGAAGAAGAAGAAGAAGAAAACAAAATCCAGTACCCTCACATCCTGATGGACTAGAGCTTGGGGATTTGATCCTCTGACCTAAAAGCCACCTCAGGCCCAGGCTTCCCCGGAACCTTCACCTCCAACCCACACTCTCCTACTCAATGATCAGTACCCCTGCATACCTGTTAGAGTAGTGAGGATAAGCTGTTTATGAATCCATCACCTCAAACTTTATGTGTTTTTCCCAATTAGCCAGATAGTAAGTACATTTATCTCATGTTAATTGTAAAAAAGCTAGTAACTGCAAGATTCATTTTTGTTTCCACCGTATCATTGGTTTTCAATTTTAACAACACATCACTTTAAAACAGTTCTGACTTTTAACAAAGAGACACTCATCATTAATACTTTATTCCTTTAATCCAAAATAAATTCAGTAACTCCCAGTTTTCTCTGTACTGCTTATTAAAGATCCACACAGACCCTAAGGCTGGAATATATAAGTATATATGAAAAGTTGTTTTCCTTCCTTCTTTTCCGAGGTAAGTTAATCCAGATAGATCCTTCAAAGTCCAGGTGGTGTGACACAGTAGTACCTCAAAAGCAGGAGAGACAGCATAAACCTAAGATAATGACAGAAAGCAAAGAACAAAGATAGTTTCCTCACAAAAATGTGAAGTTAAATTATTATTATTTGCAGATGACATGATATTCTACACAGAAGATCCCAAAAGCTGCACCAAGAAACTTGCATATTTTATACCCAACTGCAGTAGTGTAGCTGGATACAAAGTCAACACTCAAAAATCAACAGTATTCCTGCACACTGGCAACAAATTCACTGAGAATTAGGGAAACCATATCCTGTACAATAGCATCCAAAAAATTAATATACTTAGGAATGAATTTAAAAATCAAAAAATTTACATATTGAAAACTACAATACACTGAAAAGAGGGACAAAGACGACATCAGCAAATGAAACATACCCTTGCTCATGGATAATAAGAACCAATATTGTGAAAATGGCCACACTCTCAAAACTGTTATACAGATTTAATGCAATCACAATCAAAATACCATTAGCATACCTCATAGATATAGAGAAAACATTCCTAAAATTCATCAGGAAATAGAAGAGACTTAAAACAGCAAAAGCAATTCTGGGCAACAAAAGCAAGTGAAGGGGCATCACAATCCCTGACTTGAAATTATACGACAAAACTACTCTGTGATAAAATAGCATGGTACTGGAAAAAAAATCGAAATATTAAAATAGAAACACTGAATCTAATGGAAGAGAAAATAGGTAGAAATCTTGAAGACACTGATATAGGCAGAGAGTTTTTGAACAAAACCCAGACCACACAGGAAATACTACAAAGACTCAACAAATAGGATCTTACCTTATTAAAAAGCTTCTACACAACAAAAGAAATCACCAACAAAGTGAAAAGACAACTAAAAGAGTTGGCAAAATTATAACCAGTTGTGCCTCAAACAAGGGACTTATATCTGGAACATATAAAGAATTGAAAAAAAAAAAAATCAGGCCGCCAAAATTCAAAGACCCAATCCAAAAATGACATGAGATGAATACATACTTCTCGATGAAATACAAATGACAAATAAATATATGAAAAAATTTCAACATCAATAGTCATTCAAGAGATGCAAATTAAAACAACACTGAGATTCTATTACTCTAGAAAAAATGGCTTGATGGCCAAGAAAAAACCAACAACAAATGCTGGTGGGGCTATGGGGAAAAGGAACCCTTCTCTACTGTTGGTGGGAGCGCAGACTGGTGCAACCACTATGGAAATCAGTGTGGAGATTTAGGATTAGAAGCCCCATTCAACCTAGCTATTATCCTTCCAGGTATCTTCCCAGAAGAATTGAAAACATCATACCACAGCAATATATGTCAGCTAAATCTTGGAAATAATCCAAATTCCTATCAACTGGGAAATGGATTAAAGAAAAAGATTTTTTTTATATAATGGAGTACTTCTCAGTCATAAAGAAAGATAAACTTGACACTGTTACAGGTAAATGGATGCAACTTGAGACCATACTCATAAGTGAAATAAATCAGACTCACATGTGTAAATGACATATTGTCTCCTTAATGTGAGGAACTGCAAGAGTAAATAAGATCCAAAATGTACAATAGATATTGTGAATAGGGAACAAACTCTTTAAAAGAAAAGGGGAGAAAAGGGAAATGAAGGAAGGGAAAAGAAAAAAAAAATATATATATATAGACATAGACATAGATATATAGATATTGATATGCATGCATAGAGGATAGTAAGATAGTTATACAGCTAGCTTCTCTCAGTCCAGTGAAAAGACAGTTTTGTGCTAATACTTTTTTGTACAATACTTTACTCCTACATCTTGTACTCTGAATAACTACTATGAATGTAACAATATGCAATCATTAATTATTGTTACTCACCTACTAGCTTGTTTTGAAACTGTTTTATTGTGATTTTTTTGCTTTTTTCTGTTTAAATTTTTTTCTAAATGTGGAAATTTCTAATGGTAAGGAGAAAATATTAGCATTTTCTGATACCTACAAACACTTCTCCATTTTAAATCAATGCATGTTTGCAAGAGAATTCTTTACCCAACACATTGTATTTTATTCTTCCACATTTGATTCTAAGCACATGGTAAGTCATTTTCCCACTTCATTTTCCTATTCCCCACTTTACTGTTAACTTCCCTTGCAAGTTCCAGGGTCAAAGGGAAGGATGGGGAAAAGCAAAGACATTAAGCAAAGCATTAAGAGGCTTTTTTCCTGATAATCAATTTACTGATAATTTATAAACCAAAGCAATGTAATTTTTACTGATCATTTAGGGGATAATGCTAAAACTAATATACTTGAGCTCATTTACTCATCAGTACAATTCTAGGAACTGAGTATAATTTAACCCATTTTGCAGATGACAAAGCTAAAACCTAAGTAATTTACTGAATTTCATCAAATTTTAAAAAACCAACAATTGTGAGATACACCATTTTTATGTAACATGGAAAGAAACACTCTATGACATACTGTGTAAAAGACACCTGCATTTCAGAGATGATGAAATGTAAAATACTATGCATTTTTCAACAAAATACATATTTATCCCCAAATCACAAATCAACTAAGCACTCAAAGCCAGATTTAAGAAGCCTAATTTCAGTCCCAATTTATGCCCACTATCCTGGCATAACTTTTTTTTTTAAGTACTGGGGATTGAACTCAGGCCCATTGCTGAGCTACATCCCAGCCCTTTTTTAATTTTTATTTTGAGACAAGATTTCACTAAGTCATTAAATTCCTAGGTTGGATGTAAAATTGCCGCTCTCCTGCTTCAGCATCCCAGATTGCTTGCATTACAGGTGTCTACCACCAAGTTCACTACCAAAGCATAATTATTAAAAATGTTCCTTTCTCCTCCCAAATGTATCCCAATATTAAATATAAAACATGGTCAGTCTACTAACGGTCTGAGTGGAATAAATCCCATACATTAGTCTGGAACTGACCACCTGAGGAAGCCAGCTCCTCTGCAGGTTCCTAAAGCTCTGCCCCACAAAGCAGCATTGTATTGAGTAGTGACTAACAGTTCCAAACAAATCGTCCTCTTTGGGAAGCATAAAGTATAAGAGAACCAAGATGCACTGGGCTATTTCAACTCAGACATTTGTTCCAAATGAAATGGACTCCAGGTCTGTAGACAAACTGCTGTCTGTAACTCTCTCGCAAAAGCTTACTAGACCACATAGATAGATAACCCAACTTCTTATAATACCCCCATTTACCTTCTTAATTCTCTCCTAAGAGTTACTTGGCATCATGATTTAAAAAAAACAAAAGTGCAAACCAAGGCACTTAATTGTCACTTTGAATTCTGCGCTGAATTAGTGCAGTTCAGACCAGAAAAGTAAACAGTAAGAGAATCTTTGGGCATCTGAGACAATGAAAAGAAGACAGAGTAAACATAAGTGTGGAAACCTAGAGAAAAGAAGACAGGCAGGATGGTAGAAATTTCTGACAGAAAATACAACAGTGCCCCACATGGATCAAGTCACCCCCACATACCTGATGCTGCACCCAGGGCTTGCTACTGGGAAGCCACAACGCTGCTCCGCTCCACAGCCATTCCTACCTCAGCCACAAGGGGTAGGACAGGATGGACATCCCAGGCAAAACCTGCTGATGTACTTGGCCAGTGACCCAAAACTAGGTGCACAAGGAGCTCACTATTAGGAACTGAAACTTTTGGGAGACAGCACAAGCTGGGTGATACATCGAAGACGAGAAGACTAGAGTAAGTATGGAAAGAGACAGGGTCAAACTCAGATACAGAAGTCTTAAAGAAATGTTGGCCTAAGTTAAGTGTCCTCTTAACAGAGCAGAAAAAGAAAAGCTGAACAGTCCTTTTTAATACTATAAGCTTTTCTTCCAGTGGCTTCCTATCACCCTTACAAACAAGCTTACCTCCATTATCAGGCCCTCATAGACCCTACCTACATTTCTAGCCTTGATATCCCCCTGCTTCACAACTGCAAACTTTACCAGGCAGCCCTCCTGAGCTTCCTCAGCACCTTCAAATCACAAGCCTGGGACGAAGACAGCTCAAAAACTGGAAGACAGCAAGTATATTGAGAGCTTTGTGGAGGTACAAAAATGGATGCCAGATCCACTACCCACTCACAGAATTCAAGAGACATTTTCCTTGTGCTTTCCTTTATCTCCATTATCAATCCATTCCTCCAATTTTAACATAAAAATACATTTTAGAGCTAAGTGCACAAATCTATGTGAATCTTCACAATCCATCCTTGAGTGCTATTCTTTTGCAATCATTTCTAGAAAGAGTAAAAGCTGGCCAGATACTTAGCATACTGATCACAGTATGAACTGAGAATATTAGGAAATGTCATCTTCCATCCTCATCTGCAAAGGTTATGAAATGCCACCATCTCTCCAGCATTCCTCAACCCCTAAGGCTATTGCTCTATGCTAGGCAGACAGTGAAATGCACAGACACATATTGTGACTGCATTCTATTCTTTAGGTGCTTCCTCACCTCACATTATTGATGCACATTAGGTCCAGAAGCCCTTATTATGTCAACACTGAGATGTGCAAACATTTCTGGAATGACTGACAACTAGGATGGTATAATTGTGCTTCCCCTATGACCTTTACCCATACTACCTTGAGCCTCAACAGATCTTCATTCTGTGAGATTCTGAAGATAACCAAGATCCAAGAGGAAGGACTTTAACTCTCTGAGTCTCCCAGAGAGCCTCAAGTGCCCCAGATGTTAATGGGGAATAATCAACTAGTCTCACATGGCTATTCTGAGGATTAAATGAAATAAAACACAGTAGCACTAAGGTATGCCTAACTCTGATAAGACAGCACATGATAAATGTTTATGGAATCTGGGAAAGAGATAGTATTCTAGATCAATAAAGCCTTAAAAGAAAAAGCAAGTAAATTTAGCTTCAAATTCACTGAGAGAAATAATCATTGTAGACCCATGATCAAATCTAACTGCCAAATGCTTTACGTATCATCTAATTGATCTCTGCAGCCATGAGAAGAACTAACTCTTCAGAGAACATCAAGTTCAAACATTTGTTCCAGGTTGCAGAGTAAGAACCTAGAGTATCCAGAATTTAAACTTCACTGAATATGAACCTTAACCTCTCTGTTACACTGCTCCCTAGAGTCCAAGGCCTGAGAAAGAGGAACGTGGATAAGAGCTCAGAGAGGGCAACTATGCAGAGTTGATCAGTATGCCAGTCAGTCCAACGCCACATGATCAAAGACAAACAGATTGGAGACAGGTAAATAAACTGGATGGTTTAGCCCAAATTGGATCTCTTGGCAATACAGCTTAATAATTTAACAGCTTGAATGGTTTATTAGCATGGAGCAGGCAACTCCTTGTTACTGAGAAGCTAAGCAAGTGACCATGTGATCTCTCTAGGCTTCTGATCCTTTACATAAAACAGAAGACTGTTCCGTCTCCTTTGCTTTATGTTGTAAGGGTTAAAGAAACAATGTGCAGCAGTTACTTCCCAGTCTGAGGAATTAGTTCTATTATGAAAGCCTTTTCTTCTTCTGTCACTTGCCTGAAGTATCAACATCACCTCTCCACTTCTGTTCCTTAATTATTATTCCTTTCTCTGTGCACTTCATTCAATCATTGAGTTCCCAAATGCTTACTGAATACCTAGTCAGGTCAGCTGAGGAAACCACAGTCCATAAGAAAAATTTCTGCCCTCATAGCACTTCCACTCTTGCATTTATAGGAGTAAGGAGATGGGACAACAAGCAAATAACACCAAGGTAAATTTTACCAAGCACAATAAATGAAAAAAAGGGAAGAGAATAATCCCTGAAGAAAAGGATTTAAGAAGATCATTAGACAAAGGTCAATTGGAAGAATGAACATTCAATCAGAATTGTACAAAGGGCCAATCCCGGTACAAGAACAGTGTCTTGGTAGATGAAGAACATCGCTCAACTATGCATCTCTGTGTTATAGCATTGTTATAGGCAGCTGAGTTAGTTAGAAATATTATAGGCAGTGAGACAGGGCTAGGTCCTCAAAGGAGCCAGTGTAGAAGTCCAGATACCTTGCAACTACACCTGCTATGGGCCAAGTCTCAAGACAAAAGATCAAACAAAGCACCCATACCCTAAGGACTGATATTCTAAATAGTTCCCTATTACCCTGAGGAATTCAGGACTCACCATTCCAACCCCCTATGGAAAAGTCACTGCTCTCTTAAGAATGCCCACTTTCTATATGACCCGTTTCCCCATTTGTCCCTAATGTAATCAATTTTACCTGAACTATTAATCTTATTGGCTAACCATAGTTCTGTCCCACCTTATGCCCATCTGTCTTGTGAGTTCCCTGTTTTCCCCACCTTAAACCTGTCTGACCCCATGAGTTTACTCTATAAAAATCCCTGGAAAGGACAGAGTCCTTGGCAACCTGCTGGACCCCCTTCTGTCTCTCTCAGACAGAAGCTTTCTTTCTCTCAATAAATATATTCTGCTCTTAACCTCCATTGTTCCTAAAATTCATTCTTCAATTTTAGAGAACACAAACTCATACTGGACATAGTAGGTCGAGAGTTTCATTACCTTATATCAACCAGCATAACACTGGTTTACCTGTCAATTTTGCCCCTCTTTCTCTCTCTCCATTTTTCCTAAGTGCATCCACCTCTCATCATTCTTTTAAGCAAAGGATTAACAGTAAGGAGGCAATTCAGTAAGTTTTCTACCTTTAGGAAGCTTAGCATCAGGCATATAGAGTTAAGTGTTCAAAACAGTGCTATATGAATGATATCTGCTTGCTTTTCAGCTCCATAGTTGTAAGTCTTGCCAAGTTCTATGCTGTCTGAAGCTCCATTCATCCTTCTTCCCTTCCCTAAAACATCACCACCATCCATCAATTTGTTACTTACTGCCTCTTCCTTCTCCACATTAAACCACTTACAATGAGCTTCATGCAGTCCATTCTACCTGGAAAGCCATCCTCCATTATCCCCACCTTTTTTGACAAACTTCCAATATTAATTCCCAAATTTCATTAGTGTACTGCTTTTTATCATTTGCTCAAATATGTATAAATTTTCTCAAGTTTTTCAGATAAAACTTTACCACCCAATAACAGAAAGCACTGTACCAAGTAACAATTCCAGATTGAGTAGTAAACAGAGTTAAAAGTAATTTCTTTTTTTTTTTATCTTCGTGTAATTTCTTTATCTCCCCCAATATGACAAATTTCACTGATTTTCTGATCTTCATTCCTGTAGACCTGTGCAAGGAAAAAGGGCAGCAAAGTTCTCCCTACTGTGGACCTGTGCACTCACTCATTCGCCCGTAAAAGAAATGTTTCATTTACAGTAAACAAAACCAATTTGGAACATGAGATACCACTTGAAAGTCTTCTGCACACGAAAGGTCAATAGTTTAGCATCTAAATCATTTGAGATGGATTCCATTTTCTAACAGTAGAAATTGCAGTTGTACTTCATTTTAAAAAGAAGGGGGGAAAAAGTCAGGTCTTTGTTCTCCAGGGCAATAAGGCACATTTACAACCTCCAATGCCTCCCCTACAACCTCATTTAGCTGATAAGAACTTCTACATAAAGTTTAGTCCTTTACTTCCAAAAGCCAGGCTTCTCCACTTCTTTTCATCCTCTCAATTCCTCCCAAATAAGCAGAAAGTTAAACTGGAGCCAACAGCAGGGACCCAGGGGTAGACGGTTTTCTTTAACAATATGAGTCCCTGGGGGCTTCACAGGGATCCACACAAGTGATTCTAAAATTGGAGGCCTGAGAGACACTGTTTCGGGTAACATCTATGCTACCTTTAAAAAAAACAGCTATGCCCTAAAAGTTCATGTTACTGTGCTTAGCATCATTAACATTACAAACTCAATGTTCTCAGCCACATTCCTCCAAAACTGACAGGTTCATGGGCTCCTCTCTGCACTCATCACAGAGCAGTTCCCTGTATTAAGTGGTCACCAACTACGACAGCACCCTATTCACCTGTCTGCCAGGATGTGGGTTCCTGGAAAGATCTCCAACAATGGTTAGACATTTACCAAAGTGTTCAGTTCACTGACTGCCACTCCTTTAAAAGTTTCAAAGCCAGGTTATTTCAGAATTATAAAAGGAAATGTATACAATACAATAATAATATGGCTGTGTACAGCAGCCAAGACTGAGACTCAGACCCAGGGTTTGTTTTGTTTTGTTTTGTTTTGTTTTTAATCAGATGTATAATTTTGCATAAGCCATTTAACCACTCTAAGTCTTTAACAATATATATGTATAATCAGACAGATCCTGAGCCTCCATATGATTTGGCCCCTATCTATCAGACCTCATACATTGGCAGTTTCTTGACTTTGCCTAGACATGCAGAGCTCACTCCCACCTCAGGGTCTTTACAGCTCAGCGTGCTTTGCCAAATACACTCACTGAGTCTCACCTGACTGGCTACTTTTGTCATTCAGCTCAAAGGTCAAAAAGGATCTCAAATTTCCTAATCTCATAAACATCAAAAGTCAAAACAATGAATCTAAGACCATAACAAAACAACAAACAAACACTTCAATGTCATTAAGCATAAGGAATATGTGTCAGTTAAGATCAAGGAAGAGGTATTCTATGGATATCTCTGGGAAATAAAGTTGCTTTATTCAGTTAAAGTTGCTTCTAAAAGCAGAAAATGTACATTCTGTACATTTCAGTTTTTCACAAGGCCAGGTGCAAAGTAGGCCTGGGCCAAGAGTGGCAACAGATTTCTAATATGCTTGGTAAGCATTCTTAAATTTGGTGGGAAAAGTGATGTGTTCAACTAACTCTAAAGTCAGCTATGGGCAAGGGGCTAGGTAGGTAGCACTATTCAATCAGATTTACAGAGTAGACAGAGATCTGAAAATAAAATTCCTTTAAAAGTCACAACCCACACTTACCTATTTTATGCCTATTCCAAGGTATTCATAAAGAAAAAAATTGTCTTGGATGTTATATAGTTCCTATTGGTACACAGATTAACTTAAAAGGCTGACACAATGTATTTTCAGGAGGAAACCTATACTAGCCAGACAACAGACCAGAGGAAGTGTAAAGGACATCTGAAGGTAAACTTTCTGTAATCAGCTCTGCCACAGACTCACCCTGTACCCTTGAAAAAGTCACTTATTTTTCTACCCATGAAAGGAGCTTTTGCCAGTGCTCATTTCTCGTTCTTGGACACTAGGTGCAACTGCTATCTTGAAAAAAGAAAAAAACTGTTCTCATCCTCTAAACTTATGTTCACAGGATAACAATGCATCCTTAAGTATGGAAATCAAAGCAACCAGACCAAGTGAAGCAACAGACCTTTTACCAAGTCTTCTTGCCAAAGCAAGGATGTCTACACCCAACCAATCCTTCTCAAGACCTGTGGCTGTGATCCAGTTTCTGCTTCATGGATAGGCAAAAAGACACATTTCAACTAAATATGTGACATTTTAGTTTTCTCCGTGCAGTTTCCTTTTCCTAAATTCTCACTTCCTTGATCCCTAAATTTCTCATCAATTCAAGTTCACCTATTTAGCAACATAGTTCTTGTTTTGTTTGTTTGCTTCGCAACAATGAATAGGACTTATTTGATCACCTGGTGTATTCTATTACAATAATTATTACTGGTTTTAATTAGACAAAAACCACCATTACTTCTGCTAATTAAGCATACTGTCAAGCTCCTATTAAGGATATTACAATAATAAGTATTAGTAGTTTTTAATTTTACATTAACAATAACAGAAATGAGAAGTCAGAAAATGAAAGGGGGAGGATTCGCAGATGTCATAATTAACCAAAGTTTAGAAAAACTCAAAAATCATTAGCATGTTTTTTCTTTTTTGGCTTTTCATAGAAACTATACTTTGCATGTCCTGGTTAAAACTGCATGAGTAGTAATTTGCCTCTCGTTAATTAAAAATAGGGACATAGGCAAAGTCTTTGCTAAATGGTAACTGAGCCCCAGACTATCCTTTCTTTAAAAGAGAAGAGAGTTTATAGAAACTAAGAAGTCCACTAGTTGAGTGATTTCTCCAAGAGTCAGCACCAACTCAAAATTTTCCCCACAGGTTTCTCACCACAGCAAAGCTTGCCACCTGTAGTGGCCACCTGTAGTTATAAAGTATACTGAAGAAATCGTAATGGCTTTCAGCATACATCATTATCTGTTTTTGACTTCGTTATCCATACTTTGACTTTGTTATCCATAAAGTACAAAGAAAGGTCTTAGTGTTTTGAGGCTGTGCGTTAAAGAGAAAAAGGTTTCTCGTTTTTCTCCTTTACCTATCCGTTTCACTAACTCAAGCACCCCCAAAAATCTGCAAAGGCAGGTGTTACTACATTTCCTGAGGAAAGTTCACTCAGCAAGATGAGTTACTAAACACCGATCAGGCTCCGAGTTTTCGGAACGTTCACCACGTGGCCTAAGGAATGCACTCCGAGTTACACTTTGCACAAACAGAACTACCAGAGCTGATAATAAAGCCGCAGGGCTCCAAACCCAAAGAACTTTTCTCAAACTTGCATCCAGCGCCTGGTTGAGGGTCAGGCGCGGTCAGCGTGAGCCGTGGACGCCAAGGTAGCGACCCGGGAGAGTTGGGTCGTTCACACCAGAAGCACCCGGGCTGTCGACGCCCTCGGCCCTGGTCCCCACACCCGAATGGGGACCGGGTCACTCCGCCCCGGGGCAGCGCCGCGCACTGGGCCCCAAGGGGCGGCGCATCACAAGTAGGAGGAGACAGAAGCTGGAGAGCATGGGGACCCGGGCAGGTGGCGCTCACCTGGGACCCGGGAGCCAGGAACCGGGGCCGAAGCGCCAGGTCTCGCAGAAGCCTGCCTGCCTGCGCGGCTGCGGGGGACGCCATCTTAACCAGGAACCGGGTGGGGAGTCTGTCAGGCGGGCCGGGCGGGCGCAG
>PVJX010007206.1:0-72507 GCA_004027295.1 Dolichotis patagonum | reverse complement strand
TTTTACCTGGGCAAGTATTTCTGGTTTGAATTTCTCCATAGCATTCCCTATTTGCATATTTATTTCATTTGATATCATTTCAGACATTTCAGGTGTATGGCTTCTTTTTTCTTCTATGTACACAGCTTCTAAGCTTTCTTGGGGAGGGCTAGGGCTTTGAGCCTGCCTTTTGGTCTTTCCTTTTGTCATTTTTCTGTATTTCCTTACTGTGAGCGGTGTTCCAAAGATTTCTCTGCTTATGTGGCAAATTACCTGTTACACCCTCAGTTCCTGGAGGGGCAGTGGCTCCCCCACAGGCTCCTGGCTTCCTCACAGGGTCCTAACTCCCCTCTGTTGGCTCCTGGCTCCCTAAGTTGTAAGGCTAATGCTGGGTGTGGCCACCCTTGAGCCTGTGGAATCTCAGGCAGGCCAGGCCTCCGTGCCTTGTCCCAGGCAGGTCTCCAGGAGGTTCCCTGCGAGTGAAGGGCCTACAGGTCTCAAAGAGTCAGGCCAGAATGTTGGTTTCTGAAAAGTTCCCGGTCCCAAACAGACCTGGCCAAGATGCCAGTCTCCACAATATTCCCAATCCAAACAGCCCGGGCCACTCTGCAGGTCCAAGAGTTTCGGGTCCCAAAGAGACAGGCCGAGATGCTGCTTTCTGGGAGACTTCCTGGGGGTGAAGGGCAGGGCTATGGGCCCAAACAGACCCGGCCCAGATGCCGATCTCCAGGCAGTTCCCTGCGGATAAAGGGCATGCTTACCAGTCCCAAAGAGTCACGCCGAGATGCAGGTCTGCGCAGACTTTCGATCCAAACAGCCCAGGCCACTCTACGGGTCTGAGAGTTTCAGGTCCCAAAGAGTCAGCCTGAGATGCTGCTTTCTGGGAGACTTCATGGGGGTGAAGGGCGGGGCTACAGGCCCAAACAGACCTGGCCCAGGTGCCGATCTCCAAGCAGTTCCCTGTGGATGAAGCGTGGGCCTACCAGTCCCAAACAGTTGCGCCAAGATGCAGGTCTGCGCAGACTTTCGATCCAAACAGCCCAGGCCACTCTACGGGTCCGAGAGTTTCGGGTCCCAAAGGGACAGGCCGAGATGCTGCTTTCTGGGAGACTTCCTGGGGCTGAAGGACGGGGCTATGGGCCCAAACAGACCCAGCCCAGATGCCGATCTCCAGGGAGTTCCCTGCGGATGAAGGGCGGGCCTACCAGTCCCAAACAGTGGAGCTGAGATGCAGGTCTGAGCAGACTTTTCATCCAAACAGCCCAGGCCACACTACGGGTCCGAGAGTTTTGGGTCCCAAAGAGGCAGCCTGAGATGCTGCTTTCTGGGAGACTTCCTCGAGTTTGATTTATTTCACTTATGACTATAGTCTCAAATTGCCCCCATTTACCTATAAAAACTTGAAGATCATCTTTGTTATAGCTGAGTAATATTCCATTGCATAAAAATAATACATCTTTTTCACCCATGCTGCAGTTTATGGGCATTTTGGTTGTTTCCAAGAGTTAGCTATTACAAATTTTGCTGCTACAAACATGGGTGCATATATATCTCTGTGACATGATATTTTCAATTTTTTTGGGAAAATACCCAGGACAGGAACCGATTAGAAGATGTAAACACAACTACAAAGACACTCAGCCATCTTATGCCTGACAAAAATGTATATAGGTAAATATATATATATATATATATATATATATATATATATATATATGTATATGTATATATATATGTATATGTATATAAGTTCACTGGAAGAAAGCCTCTTTAATAACTGGTGCCAGAAAAATTGTCTTTCCACATTCCAAAGACTGAAACTAGACACATATCTATCCACATGCCCTAAACTAAAGTCAAAATGGATCAAAGATCTAAATATTGAAACAGAGACACTAAATCTGCTGGAAGACAAAGTAGGTAGAAATCTTGAAGACATAGGGGTAGGCAAAGATTTCATGAACAAAACTCAAAATGCACGGGAAATACTTCAAAGAATCAACAACTGGGATCTCATCTTATTAAAAATTTTTACACATCAAAAGAAATCACCAACAGAGTGAAAAGAAAACCCACAGAATGGGAAAGAATTTTGGCCAGCAACCCCTTAGACAAAAGACTTCTATCCAGAACATATAAATAATTGACAAGCTATCTTTTGAGTCAACAGACAGAAGGCAAAAATCTGACAGGAAAACTCTAGCTCCTCTAGACCCTGACATTCTCTTATACTCTAGGGAATGAGATTTTCTCCTGCATATCTGTATGAAGGTTTTTATCATATTTAATCTCTTGAGCATAGTTTGAAAAGTCAAGCCATGATCTTCATTTCCACAAGATGTTGGAGAACTGTTGGGAGGCAAATATTATGTTTCTATAATCTTGAAAGTGGTGTACTGATTGCACTTTGTTCTGGGTGATCTTTTCAAGGATGTTTGCATATTAAAATTGAGTCAGTGCCTCCATCCACTGCAAAGAACTAGTTTATTTACAATTTTAGAAGATAGACCTGGTGCCATCTTTCATAGCAGAGGGTCAAATGCTGACTGTCCAATATAATAAAGATAATGCATCCCTCCATAACAAGTTTAGACATGCTAACTGATCAATATAGAAGAACCAGATTTCCTGAGCTTAGAATTATTGTCCTATTGTACTACCTGTTGACTAAATAGGTATCTTCATATTGCTCATGGGATGTGTACTTTGAGAAACTAGTACACACACACACACACACACACACACACACACACAGTCACATCCACATCATTGCTGCTCTGCTAACTGCTACTGCCATGAATAATAAACGTATCTTTGATTATGAATCTCATACAGGCATCCTTGAACTTAGGCCATTTGTTGGTTGACAAACAGAATATAATTTCAGACCCTGCAATTCTTGAAAAGAATCTAGAAATCAGAGAAAACTAAGTAAATGGAATAATCAATAGTAATACTACCCAACAGAAAGTTTTGGCTACTGTAAGTTTAAATCTTCCATAGTCACATTAAAAATTTAAAAATAAACAACTAAAATAATTTAATAGCATATTTGTATTTAACACAATATATCCAAGATAGTGTTATTTCACATGGCAATCAATACAAAATTGTTTAGATATTTAGCCTTCTTTTTGTCACACAAATGCTCTGAAATTTAGTGCAGTTCTTACAATCAAAGTGTATCTCAATCACATTTCAGAAGCTGAACAGCCACATGTGTCAACTAAATTCTTTTTGAACAGAGAAGTTTGGAGAAGGAATATACCTAGAGCAAGATATACGAAGGGTTTTCTATGGATATAAACAAAAATTCTATGAAAAAAAGTTACATCTTCCTTTATGTTCAAAACTAATAAATCGTATAAAGTTGAATTGATTTATTTTTGTTAATTTTCTCAAAGGTCTTCCTTTTCTAAAATATTGAGTTTCAAATATTTATTTGACTGAAAAAAATTTTTTCTTTTAGAAGATTTGTGGGATTTGTGTTGCACACAATACACTTGGGAAACTGCTGGTAAGTGTTGGTTTCTAGGACATAACACTGTCTTTTTGTTCATCTCTGTATCTGAATTTCCCCCTTTCCAGGCTTATTGGATTAGGGGCTCCCTACTACAGTGTGCTAATACAGTATGAACCTATATTAACTAGTTACATATATAATGTTCCTGTTTCTAAACAAGACTATATTCTGAGGTCCTGGTTCAGATTTTGACATGTGAATTTGAAAGGGAACACAATAAAGTCATAAAATATACAATAATATAGTATGAGTATTTACTGTGTGTCGAGGTATAATCTCAATTAATTTCTTTTCCAAACTACAATTTGAGCCCTATTTCCACCATTTCCCCACAAATATCTTAGACTACATGTGAACTATAGTATTCACTATTTCCTAAAATACTGTATTTGTTCCTTGTGTTAATGTCCCATTACCAGTATAACAAATTTGTCCTTGTAGTCCTAAAAACACAAATTTGTTATATCATAATTTGGAAGTCAGGTGTCAGAAATGAGTCTGACTAGCTAAAATTAAATTTTTGACAGAGCTGCCTTCCTTCTGGGAGTCTCTAAGGAAGAATATAATTTATACATTTTTTTACCATGTCCAGTTTCTGATGACCATCTGTATTTCTTGGCTAGCAGCCCAGCTGTGTTTGTAAGACTGGCTGCATAGCAGATTTAAGTCTCTCTCTCTCTCTCTCTCTCTCTCTTTCCTTACCTATGCTTCTATTATTACATCTCCTGTGACTTTGACCCTCCTTCATCCCTATAGTGAGGACCCTGTGATTGCATTGGGCCTATTGGAATAATCTCACAAGATCTTTAATTCATATCTTCAAAGTACACTTTTTCCACATCAAGTAACACATTTATGAGAGTATGGCATGGATATACTTGTGAAAATATTATTCTGAATTTTTAAACTCCTCATTTGAAATACCAAATCACCATTGTCTCATTTTTTAACTTTTATTTAGAGAAAAAAAGCAAAACAGAAAAAGGATAGAAATAACACAGAATTTCAAAAAAAAATTACAGTAAGAAATGATTAGTCAAAACTATTGCTTCATTTTAAATCTTTTCAGTGTCAAAATCAAAGATAAAATTCTTTTAGATTTATTTGATTTCCTCATTAAAAATTTCTCCTCCTTCACTGAAACCCTAGAATGATTTGTCTATAACCTCTTTCCCTACCTTCTGGTGTATCAGGGATTTTTTTCCTGCTCTTGTCTTATCTTTCCTATTAGAAACAAGATCCAGAAAGCAGGAAATATGCTTTACTCATTTGTGGTCCCCAGAGTATCTCGCAGTTGTTTATAAGTATTAATAGTAGTTACTCAAAATGTTTTGATTTATCAACTGACAATTGTTAATCCTGTTAGGTCTGCCTGGAGCCAGATTTATTCCTCTGATAATCAAGAGGCTATGCCCAACCATGAGTTCAACTTCAGGTTCTTTAAACCATTATATATCACCATTTTATATCCTTTAGAAAAGGGTGGTAGAGTTAGGTAAAAAGCATGAGCTTTAACATCAGGCTGTATAAATCCATACATATAAAAGTTTAGAAGGCAAAACTGTGATAACAGAAACAAATCCAGAGTTGCTAAGGAAAGAAAAAGGAAATTTATGTCAAAGGGATCTATGAGAATCTTGGGAGATAACTGAATGTTCTAAATTGCTTTGGTAGTGATGACAGCTATAATAATGCATAAATTTGACAAAACTCATCAAACAAGTTATACCTCAAAAAAGTAGATTGCTAAGATATTGTGCAGGTTGCACACAACAGAGAAAAAAATGGAAGTCTAGACCAAGGTGAGAAAAACAACTGAGAAAAACTCAAAAGCAAGTTTCAGGTTTTAAGAAAATGTGGGAGGGGAAAAACTATAACAAGTCAGAAGCATTTTTGCAGAAAAAATAAATTCCATGAAAGAAGCAACCTAAAGAACAAAATGGAAGTAACTTGTAACAATGTGAAGAAAATTCCACACTTTGTGTTCGTTAGTAGTTTAACTTCAACAAAACCACCATTCCCAAGCCAGGATCTAAGAATAATTAATGGAAAACAGTACAGAGTTGATGGAATTTTGGAAACAATGAAGTGCAAATGCATTATCAGGATGGACTTCCTGAGGGATGTGTTTTAAACCAGATTGAAAGAAGTAATTAATCAGACTGGCAGAAGAAATACTCCAGATAGGAAAAAAGTGTCATAAGCAAAGTTCCAAAATGGGGAGATACTGAGTATGAAAAAGAAAATTACTGACTTTCTGCACATGTCTCAGGGTACTCTCAAAAATGACACCTGAAGTCTAACACTGGTCATTGTTCTTCCTTGCGAACCTCACTGTTAGCTCATTTAAAACCCAATCCTCCAACTTCACAGTGATCTTTCAGTCTGTGCTTCACAAACCAGCATCCTTCTTTGTTTCCCAACTATTCCAGCAAACAAAATGAGACCAAAATTTGAAATATTAAAATTTAAAACTTGAGAGAGTTTCAAAGATGGCGGACCTATAGGTAGCAGGATATGGAGCCTCTCTGAGAGAGACAGCTCAAATGCCAAATAGAACAGCCTGGAGAGTCCTGAGATGGACTCTCTCAACCCAGGAAGAAACTGAAGGGAAAGAAACTGCTCGATTACGAGGTCCTGGGGCTACCATTAGAGAAGCAAAGATCTGCAAGCACTGCACTCTGGCCAAGCCACCTAAATTCATGCTTGAGATCACTTGAGCGACCAAACCCACGTCAAAGCGACTGACTTGAGTGGCTGGAGCATGGAGCTAAACAGCCCTGCGTGTGGCTCACTGGGAACCGGCCCTGCACGTGACCCACCCAGAGGCACCGTGAATTTGCGCTACAGCTGCACTGAGGTCAGAGGTCTGGGAGGCCAGCAGTTCTTGGGGACCAGGATCAACATGTGGTAAGCGATGGAAATGGGACTCTCCCATGGGAAAGGGGCAATCAACTAGGTGACATATTGGAATTGGGCAGGAGAGTGCTGGCTTTGTAAGGAAGCAGCTTCCATTGGTTGCTCCCCTTGCAGAGCAGATTGGAGGGATCTGCTTGGCCTAGGCTGGGACCCAGTGGGTCATCACAAATCAATTGGTTCCCTGAGGGCAGCACACACTGATGCAGTGAAGGCCCGTGAAGGTCGACTGGCCTGGAGGGGAGGAGCCAGGGCACACTGCCCTTGCTTGCACTTCACTCTCTGATAGCGGCCAGCAGAAGGCAGAAGCCCCTAGCCTACATGCTCCAAAAGAACCCTAACCAACAAGAAAAGGGGCTGGGAATTACACTATACACTTGTATGGAAGGAACCAAAAACATGACGAGAGGGAGAAATAAAAAAAGCCCCCAGCCCCCAACCCTGAGAATGTTGATCCAGGAGAGGTAAATATGAAAGATATTGAGGGCTGGACAGCTGTTTTGAAGAGAATGAGAGGCACTATGACAGCCATTCTTGGCTTCCCTATTGTCTGGTCTTGAAGACCTGAAACGCCTTCCTCATCCTGTTTAGATCAGTTCCATACTATGTTGTTTCATGTGAACTCCCTGTATGTGACAATATGGACAACTATTTGGAAGAAAACAAGAGTCAATATGATAGAGAGTGAATATCTCTGATTGTCTCGTTTGGGAATTAATGTCCCTTACATTGCTTTCTTGTGACCCACTTTGTTATGCTTTGTTGTGTTTAATTTTACCCTTTTGATATAATTGCATGTATGTTTGAGTGTGTAAGATGGATGACCATATAGCTGTTTTTGTCAGACCATGGAGCAGAACTGTTGACAGTCTCACTGTTTGAATGTCTACTTTGCATGTTTTAATTTTGTAATTTGAACAACAATTTCCAAGATGCCAGTATGTAATTTGTCGAGTAATGATTTCTTAGTGGTTTTTTGTTCTTTTCCTTATTTCCTTGGAATTCTGTATTGTTGCTAACCTTTATTCTCTTTTGTTTGTTTTTTTTCTCTTTAAATAAATTTTAAAATTTAAAACTTATTACTATATTAATTTTTTTTTCCAAAATGAGTCATGAAATATTGAAATGCTATTGTTTCAGTAAAAAAAAAATTCCCTTCAGGTAGAAGTTTAACATACAAAAATGACATCTATAGTGTACTTTCCCTCCTTAGAAAATAATTCTCTACCTCTGCCTTTCTTTGTCCCTTCTGTCACTTTCCTTTCTCCTTTCCTGTACTACTAAAGGAATTGTGTCTATGGACAGTGCCAAGAGATTACATACCCATTGGAGCTGGTTTGTTTGAAGACATTTTAGTACAAGTCTTAAATATGGCAACATTAAGAATAAAAGCGCATTCATACATCTATGGCATGAGGATTTGGGGTAGATCCAAAATGAAAGACATGGGTCTTTTTGCCTTTTTTCTTTTTGCTAATCACCTTCAAATGAATAAAATGGATCTAACTGAACTCTAAGCCCTGCTTGGCCTTCACAGGTGGTTGCAAAATAACCATTCCATTTTTCTATTGGTTAGCAATCACTAGAACCTATCATGCCAGGACTTTACAAGTTGAACTTTCTTTCACCTTGAAATCCATGGAGTAAAAATGTATAACCTCAGTTAATGAGGTTACTTTTGATGTTTCTCTTTGATCTGATTCTCCTCATTTATCTTTATTTATTCCCATTTATTTAATCCAAGTTTCCAAAGAGTTATTGGTTTGAAAGGCCTACTGGCGCAGCTTTGAATATTTAATGGTGATGCTTTCATGATTTCATGACTGAGTGTGCTGCTAAGAGGAGAGGCCTGGCTGGAAGCGAATCACTGGGGCGTGACCTGAAAGGATATATTCTCATTGCCTCTCTACCTGGGGCAGATGAGTATCTTTCATCTGCCATACCTCCACCATGCCAGTCTAACATGAACTGAAACCATAAACCAAAATAAACCCCTCCCCTTTAAACTGCCAGTGTCAAGCACTTTGTCCCAGTGGAGAAAAGTGACTAATACTGTGCCTACTATCAAATATCAATATAAACAAAAATAGCCTTTTGATAAATATTTTCAATCTTTCAGACATATAGAATTATAGGACTCCACCTTGCTTTCTAAAGAATAATGTATATATTTATTGTGGCCTATGTAGCATTAGTAAACTCGAATATGATTAGATGTAACTCCAAATATGAAGTTAAAAGAAGTGAAATAGGCTGACTGTTCTTAAATGATTGCCTTTCATTTAATAAGGAATGGTTTTAGTGTTCTTCCGCTAAAAATAGGGCAGCAGAATAACAAATATTAACAAGCGTATTTCGTTCAAACATACAGTCTGAAGCATTTTTCTAAGCTTTTAAGATGAGCTCTAAGAAAACATGATGAATTTCTCTCATGATTGTCCAGAACAAGGGTATTTTTCTTAGATCATTATGTGCTATGTCTTAAGAGTCCTTTTCAGAAATTTGTAGTTTTGAATGTCAAAGATTAAAGGGAGTTTAGAGACCATTAATTCAACTTTTTTTTTTGTCAACTTGATTGAATCAAATGATGTCTAGAGAATTGGTAAAGTATAAATCTGGGTGTGTCTATGAGAGCATTTCCAGAAAAGGCTGGAATGTGGGTCAGGAAATTGTAAGAAGTTTCACCCTGACTGTGGGCAGTGCCATTCAATAGGCTGAGGAGCAAACAGAAAGAAAAGTTGGAAAGAAGGGAAGCTGGCACTCTCGATCATCCTTTACCCTACTGGAGAACATGCTTTTTTTCTGCTGCTGTTGCCTATGAATATCAGGCCCCAGCTTCTTTAGCCTTTGAACATGAACTTGTACCAGTGACCAGGAAGCTTTAAGGCCTTTCATGTGGAGTAGGGCACAACGTTGACCTCTTTTTTCATTCAGAATAACTAGAATTTTAAGTGACCTAAGGACAAGAGTTAGGATACTATGTAGGAAGAATAGCATAAAGAAAGGAGCAGAAGCAAGAATGGGCAGTCTTGACACTCATTTATCAACAGTGACAATAATATTTTGTTAAGCATTATATGCTAGAAAACTGCTAAGGGCTTTACATGGATTTGTTCATTCTTTATAAATAGTTTTTATAGAGGTAGGTAGTCTTATTTTTCTTACTATTCACATGTGCAAATCAAATTCAGAGTATTGAAGTAACTTCCTTAGGTTTAGAAATGAGGTAAAAAATTTTTAATCATTATATATTTCAAGAGAATAGAAATCCCTGTGAGTGATTTATTAAGCATAAAATAAGACCTGTGGGCCCTGGAAAATGATCAGAATCACATCTTCACTCTCTATGACTCATGTCATTAGTCACTTTAGGTAAGGGAAGGAGAATTTCAAAGAATCAAATTTTTTGATAAAGCAATAACCACAAGGAGAGGATTCTAGAATTGGTTAGTTTCTTAACCTTATCATAGTAAGAGCCAAAATTGCAAGCAGTTGGGTGGTAACAGTTGTGATGCAACAGCAAACAGACATACCAAAAATATCTTACAGGATTTAGAGGCAGATTTATTTAATGTCAGATGAGCACTGACAAGGAATCAATTCTTATGTAAATGGCAGGCTTCAAAGCCTCAGGGTGGGAGGATTTTATGGGGTCACAAGCACAAAGTAGAGCACTTGGCTGTCTTTGATTCTTATAACATGCATCATAGTGACCAGCTATGCTTCACAGTGACCAGCTGTTGCTAAGAAACAGAAGTAACAGGAACTATAATAAAAATTATTACCTGGGCAACTAACAGAGGCTGAAGTATGCTGACTCAGGGGGGCACGGTGCATTTTCTGCTGAAGTATGAAGAGACGAGCTCATACTGCCTCAGATGAATTGACCATGCACATTTCTTCTCCACAATTTATACAGTGGCACCATATTGAAAGCTTGGGATAGACCATGGTAAAAGCACTCGTGCCATAAATATTGGCAAATGTAGCAAATCAGAACTCAGGGTTGTTTTAATTTTGACTTTCCCAGACTTTGTTTCTCAGCATACTACCACAATAAGCCACGGTTTGCTGAAGCAATCAAATGTGGCCTAGAAGTGACAACAGATTTCCTTCACGGTTTGTAATCATCGTCTAGAACTAGTTCCATGGCTCTGCCCAGCTAAAAGGGAACTAAATAGTGAAATCCTTTCCTGTTACCAGAAAGCAAAAATGAAAATACTTAGTTTGTTAGGCATTACTACTAATATCTACCACACACATGAGCACCATGAACGTCTATAGTCACAATTCAGCACCTTGCACAAAATGTTGTCTGAACAGCACCTCGCTTTCCTTAATCTGTTTTATATTGTGCAAACACCATCTCCGTTGGTCAGTTCCCCTCTTCTGTTTCAGATCCCTCTCCCTCCAGTTTTGTTTAGTTTTGTTCTGTTTTAATTTACTAAAACAATCCATTTGCTTTCATATTTTGTATTGTAGTTCTCTTTTTAGGAAACGCAAACTAAGACAGTACTTGAAGAAATTCTAGGAAGTAGATCATCAGATTGAGATTCTGATTCACTGCCCAGGTGACAGGAACGTCCAATGTCTGTCTCGGAATTTATTTTATCACTAAGAAGTTAACAATGGACCCACATTCATGGAATGCTCTGGCGTTATCAAGAAGCTGCCAATCACAAGAAAATCTGAATGTCTTCTTAGAGATAAAGCTACTATGTCAGCCTTGGGATGACATCGTCCCAGGTCAATGCACTCTTCTTCAATTGAGTAGGAGATAAAGATCTTATTTAATTCTTAGTGCTTTCTTCACCTTCCTAATGAAATCTACTCAAATTTTTACCTCACATACTAGAGCTGGGGGAAACCAAGTTATGAAATCTAAACAACTATGATATTGAATATTAGTAACTCCTGCTCTTGAAAGTCTAGCATTATTTTTCATGCTGGGAGAGTCTCATTAGGCATCACATTTGCCCAAGCACCAGGCTTCACTTCTGCTAGTAATTCTGCTCACTTTCTCAACTTCTTTCTTTTTCCTCTGCTGTTCCTTTATAACATCTTCTATCTTATCACAGACTTATATGCCATATGCTGTGAGGATTCCTTCTTTATAAGCATATACTAAAGATGTAGTCCTAAATGAATGCTATTACCTTATTGAGATTTGTATTATCTCTTAAAAGTGCACTGCATTAATATATTTGTTAAACCTAGAAGTCAGTATCTCTACTGACTACTTTCTTGGAACAGGATGACAAAAACATTTGTCTACTTAAGCCCAAGCATGTTCCTGGAGACTAAACTATTAAATAGATGAATGTAAGGATATGCCCTAGGATTCTGAGCTTAAGAATATGTAGTTGGTCATAATGAAGAACTTATACCGAATTAAACTTCCTGCTATAAATAATAGTATTGGACAAAATGTATAAAATCATTGTTTTCAGGCATTAGACGGTAAGTCATATGGACGATAGTCATGGAATGAAGGAGTAAAAATGATTGTGAGAGCTGGCCATGGTGGTACATGTCTGTAATCCCAGTTACACAGGAGTCTGAGGTAAAGAGTTACAAATTTGAGACCAGCCTGGACAATTTAGCAGGACCCTGTCTCAAAATTTAAAAAAATCATAAATAAAAAAAAAAAAGGATTTAGGATATAGCTCAATGGTAACATCCCTGGGTCCCAGATACAAAAAGATAAGATGGGAGGAGGAGGAGGTGGAGGAGGAGGAGGAGAAGAAGGAGGAACAGGAGGAGGAGGAAAGGAAGAGGAGAGAAAAAGACAGAGACCGAAAGACAGAGAGAGAGAGAGAGAGAGAGAGAGAGAGGAGAGAGAGATCTAATAACTTTCTTCATGAGATAATTTTCTTTAAAAAATGCATAAAAATTGAGCCCAAACAGAAAATAATAGTCTCAAAGACCAAGGAAAACAGAAAAATAATTTGGAGTTGTTGAAATGATTAGAATTTTCAGTGCAGAGCACTGGAAAGAAATGAACCACAGAGGAATCTCACTAACCCATTCTCGTCAGACACATTACATATGGAGGAGCAGAGGTTTCACAGCTAAGCTTACATCAGAGATGACAGAGGCCAGTGGACAATCAAAAGCTATTTTTTATGACTCAAAGAAAAAAATACTCTCCCAGAATTTTATGACCACAATCTCTCCTTCAACAAAGTGTGTGCATGTGCATGTGTGTGTCGGGGGTGAGATAGTGCCAATAAAAATAGTTTAGAAAAAGAAAAGCTAGAAGAATTTGTGCCAGTGTACCTGAGCTCTGAGAAATATTAAAGATGACATATATCCTCTTTCTCCATGTGATTTATAGATTTAAATTACAAATTATAATATTCCTAATGATTCCTCCAAACACTTTGAAATTTTTTAAAAATCCTAAGTAATGTGTTATTATCTAGAAATAATGAGTCCATAGTATAGAGACTCCAGAAATAGACCCACAAGTAACAATAAATTGATAATAATATGCAATATATTAATATTGTTATTCTACTATTATTTTGTTATGAATTTTGTTTTTTTCCATAAAATAAAAAACTGCAAATCTAATGCAATGGCAAAGAAAGATAGTCATTAATCACATAGCACTGAAAAACTGGCTATCAATATGTGAAAAAGTAAATTATACCTTTTTCTTCCCACAAAACACAAAAATTAATTAAAAGTACATAATAGAGTGAAATGTAAAACTAAAACTATTAATCGTCTAGAATAATATGTAATAGAAACTTTCATTGCTCTGTGTCATAACAAGTTTTAGGCAGGGAACCAATGCATTTGCCATGAAAGAAAAACGTAGATAAGTTCAAAAAACTTCTACTTTTCAAAAGATATGGACAAGAAAATTGACATACAAGTTATGTAATGAAAAAAATTGTATGTAACATATGTATCATAAATAGCACAAGATAAGGCATAGGAAACTAAATTTTTAAAATGAGCAGAGGCTCAAAACAAAGGAGAATTACTGAATCATGAACAATCACATGAAAAGATGTACAATCTCATCTGCCATCAGCAAAGTACAAATTTAAGTCACATGAGATACGGCTTCATAATATTAGCATCGTCAGAATTTAGGAAGCTCAATGCCATGTGTTGGTGAGAATGTGCAGCACTCACAGTTCCCATAATTGCTGGTGAAGTATAACAGAGAAAACCATTTTGGAGATGTATTTCACAGTTTCTTATAAAGTTAAACATATACCCACAGCGTGGTTCAGCAATTCTCCACCTACTCACTTACCCATGTAAAATAAAAACAGATTTCTAAGAAAAGATGCAAAAATATTCATACTAGCTGTATTTATAATAGTTAAAAACTAGAAATGACCCAAATGTTAATCAAAGAAGAATAAACAAACTTCACTTTGTTTATATACACTTTATACATACAGTGAAATAACAGACAACAATAAAAAAAGAATGAACTGAATATACTACAACATGAACCAGTCTTGAGAACATTATATTGAGCAAAATAAGTCAGAGAGTAAAGAATACTTTTTGGTCACTCTGAAGATGAGTTTCAAAACATGCTCAACTAATTTACATAGAAAGCTGAGTAGTAGTTGCCTCTGGGAGTTGTAGGTTGGCTTAAAAAGAACCCAAGGAAATTTTCTGGATTAATGGAAATGTAAATTGTTATCTAAGTAATCATTACCTGGGAATAAAATTTGCCAAGATTTGTGCATTTAATTATATGTAAATTATCCCTTATGAGTAAAAACATAAAAAAGAAGCAGAAAATGTTGATTACAGTAAAAACTGCCAGTTACTTACTGATAATCTTTATACAGATTAATATACCCCTGCCACCATACAGTACCAATGTGAGAACTTAGTCAACGTGATCAACTCCCACAGAGGAATGGAGATAGCTTTAGCTGTGCTTTAATAAAATAAAAACCCAAAGTGTCCATTTAAGTGTGTTTAAAAAAATCCTTTCTTATGTCAAAACTCTCTCTCTCTCTCTCTGTTACTGGTTTGTTTTCCTGGTGGACCTTACCTCTTTTGATTTTTATAGAATGACAGGTAGTATATCTCAGGCTGAAAGCTTGAACTATAGAGTGAGACTCCTATACCTGTACTAGGATAATATCAGCTATGATATCTTGGATAAGACATTGAAAGTCCTAAACTTCAACCTTCTTTTTAAAAATATTTGTATTAGTACATATATATAGTACATAATGACTGCATTCATTGCAGCGACTTGGCATATGAAGTATTGCATCTAAATTCTTTTTTACTTTCCTCTGTTCTCATTTCCAAAAATAATTGGCTCATCATAGGACTGTGTAGATGGTTCACTGATATTATATATGAAAATTTTAATGAATTAGTAAGCACTCACAATGTGATAGTAATAATCATGTCAGGAATTGAATATTTCAAATCAGTTTAACAGAAGCCCTGTAATGAGAATAGGCCAAAGACTGAATGCACTCACACTCCTGAACAGGCAAAGCTTCATTCAGGAGGTGAGAAAGGATTAGCACAACTGGGGAAGCAGATACTTACTGATTTGCTTGACTGGGCTAGAATCCAGTAATTAACACTGGACAAGGCCAGGCGCGTGACACCACAAGATATTTCTCCCTGTGCACAAACAGCTGGGCCTTGGACTAACAGATGACAACAGTGACCAAGAAATACTGTTACTCTTACAGCTGACATCGTCATTCTTCATAAACACCCTGGCTTTGTAATAGGCCAAAATATTCTCACTGCTTGAGCTCTGAAAAAGCACAAGGGGGTAGCAAAATAAACACATATCAGCTCCATTAGCCAGTGGGCCAAATGAACCCTATATTGTATTCTCTGGCAAAACATTTTTAAAAATGTAACATGTAATGTATCTATCAGAAATTCTGAGTTAAAATCTTAAAATCTTCATTTTCCCCAAGGTTCGTATTTGTGTAAACTTAGAGGTTCTGTATCAATTGCTATATCTTTCTATTTTATTAAGCTATATTAACATAAAGTAGTTTTATAATTCATTGTATCAACAGCCACTGTAGTATAATTGTGTAAATTGTGGCTAATGAAATTGTAATTGAAGTTATAATTTATTTATTGTAGTTTTGTTATTATTATGACTATAAAGTGGTACATATTGCCACAAATGACATACTCTTATAATTTACAACCATTAACAAAACATTTCCAATCTTCAGAACTCTAGCTTTACTAATCTATCAGAAATTTTCATGTTAAAATTCACAAGGTCTAAAACACCAAATGACCTTTTTTTACACTCCTCATTCTTTTCTAGTAACCGATACTGTGATCAACCTCTTTCTGAAAATGTCTGTTATTACAATATCTACAATTTTTGAGTAGTTACTATATTCATTTTACCTCTATAGTGAGTCCCTTTATCTGATCTCATTTCTTCTCTGCCCAGTACAAAATAGGTATTATTAGTGTCCCTCAGTTGTATTCAAGAAAATTGAAGCAAAAGGAGATTGTTATTTTCCCAAAGGTCTAAGTGGTAGAATCAATATTTGAGTCCCTCCAGGTTTCTTCCATGTATCTTCACATTGTTACCAGATCAGTCTTCATAAGGCCTCTGACTATGTCAATATTCTTTTTTATAGATAAAAATAATAAAATTAAAATCATCTTTAAATGATTCCCCATTATCAAGTGTATCCTCAACCTTGTATCCAGGACCTCCAATTGCATCTTTCATCCATTGCCCATCATTCCTATTAAGAGCACCTGATTTTCTTTTGATGGATAACCCATATCCTATTTCTAGTCATCAAGTTTTCTGAGATTTACTTCTCCACTTGCAATTATGAAAGTGAGCTCTGAGTATCTCCTTCTTCTGACACTCTCATTAGCTTTGGGGTAAACACAAAAAAGCAAATCAGTAAACCTAAGTGGATAAAACTGAAAGGAACCTCAGAACTTACTGCATATGCTGAAGTAGCATCCTTTCTTCGGGGATTGCTGACGTTGGGATATTTGGCTTAGAACTGCTACTGCCATTTTCATTCTAGTAAAGCAACCCTGCATGCTAATAGAGCACACAGAGAGAAAGCAGAACTAAGAGAATGATAGTGTTTGAGTTCTAGATTGATCCAAACCTGAATGCAGTTATCTCTTCCTGGACCATTCAGCCCCTTAACTTCCATTTTGGTTTCAATCTACTTGGGATTTTGAACACTTGAGAGATAAACATCCTTAATTGTTATAAAACCTTACCCTGGAAGGTACCAATATACTGATCTCTATACCTGTGCTCTTGTTACATATCACTGCTCCTTAATTCTTTGTTATGACTTCCTTATTGCCTGATCTTTAAGGCCTAAAATGCCTTCATCATCCTGTTCTGATCAGTTCTATACTATTTTTTTTTGGTATGACTTCATTGTACATGAAGATATGGACAACTATTTAGAGGAAAACAAGAGACAATATGATAGACAGTGAAGATCTCCGATTGTCTTGCTTTGAAATCTGTGTCTCTTATATTGTTATCTTATGATCTGTTTTGTTCTGTTTAACTTTACCCTCTTTAAAAACAACAAAAAAATTCTGTTATGTATTCTGCCACTTCTTAAACTGCTCTCCACTGCCCTGTCTCCTGCCTGTATACTATATATTTTCCATGCTTCAACTCAAATTGCATTCTTTCCTAAACTTTCACCATTTCGGGGCAATTACGCTGTGTACCTGCATTGAAGCCTTCCAAACATTATTTCATTCAATCTTTAAAAAGTCCTTGAGATGAGTGTCCTTAACATCACTTTAAAAATGAGACACTTGAAGCTAAAAGAGGCTACCTCATTTATATTTTTAAAAGGAAGAAATAAGTTACTGAGTTAAGAGCAGAAATCTTGGTTTCAGATTTTTGGAACTCACTTCCTGCAGTTACTTTACTTCTCTAGCCTTCAAATTTCTAATCTAAACAACAGTTTATAAAGTTTATAAAGTGTTGGATCAAAACATAAATCTGACTCCTTATTAACTTTATGCTATACTACTTACTTTTCTTTAAATTCTTTTCTGATTTCCTGTTTCAGAAATACTCTGAATTTCTTTTCTATTCCTTCATATTTTAATCTTATGGTAAGATTCATATTTCAAATATTTAAGTTCTTAACTATCTCCTTTTAAACTATAAATTCCTCAAGATGGGTCTATACAGCATTTATATATTTCTGCAGCACCTTATACACACAGTACTATGGGTCAATAGTTTTCTACAAATTTGACTGTTGGGTGATGATTAAAGTATATCAAGCAGCTTTTATGACATAGAAAATTTAGTGATTTTAGAGAATAGGATATCAGAAATAGAATATTTTGTTATAATGATATTGTTCTGGATAGTTTTTAGTGATTCAGCATAAAGAACACTAGAGTATAAATGACAGACTACTGCTTCATAAGAACAATCTCTGAATAAAACCATAAATATTAAAATTAACATTAAGGTTAACTAATGATACATTATTCTTAAAAGTGTAAATGCATTTTGCAGCAGATTTCAGTTAGACTGGTTTTGCTTTCTTTCAAAGGAGCAATATATTTTGAAAGGCACTCTGCATAAATTCAGAATTAAATTCCTTTGATATCAGTGAATCTTTTATGTCACTCTGCACTGAGTATTGAATTGAATTTGAAAACTGTAATGACTAGTCATTATAATAGCTTTAAAAATTCATTTCCAAGAGAAATATATTGATCCTGGGATTACACTTAAACTCCAAATGCACTCTGAAACAATTTAAACACACGAAATCATAGAGTATTACAGTTTACATTTTCTTATCTTGGTCTACTAGGGAACAGCAGCTTTAAATATATCCTCTAGCTCTTTATGCAAGGGCAGGCAGTAATTAATAAAATTCCATGAATTCTAATTCAAACCCAAATTAAATATGATTAAGATGATCCACGTAAAAGAACACAGCAAATCACAAATTCAAATATTCAAAATGAAAGCAAACAAAGCCTTCAGGTCTGTGGCACCTAGCAGCCTGCTGAGCCCATGAATGTCAGAACACACTCTATCACATGGCCACTTGCCCAGCCTGCAGCTGCCCCTTGTTTTCTCTGGGTGCACTGAGAAGACATTTCCATCCCCTCAGTCCTTTACCCTTGTCTGTTTTACTTTGACCTGACATTTGTCCATCATGGTGACACAGTCACATTGACTCTTCTACATGACTCTGGCTCCTGGTCCTAAACATACGGATGTGCTGTGCTGCATGTACTTGTCACATATGCATGGGCAGGTGACATATTTGCAAGATGTGAAAGATGGCCTTGTTAAAATTGACACAGGACTAACTTATGTATTTATCTGCTTCAGAGAAACTGAACCAGAAAGACTAAGCAAGGGTGCCATCAGACATTATGGTAGATATATTTTAACTTCTATAGAGTCTTTAGAACATCTTCTCAAAGCAGTTGGGCCATTTGTAGAAAGCTTTGTTCACATAGTAGAAAACTATTAAAGTGAATTTCAAATTTTTAGCAAATATTGATAAAGATAAATACCATCCATAAATATCTATTTATGGAATTATAATCAATTTAGTGAAAATGCCATTCCTGTCAGAGTGCTCTGAGGATACAATTGAAAATACGAAATGCTATAATAAAAGGTGTGGTGGATTGACAACTGGTAGTGAACTTGTAACACTAGCTGAACTGAATCAGCATGGTGCTGGGTACGGAGAGCCCACTTGAGGATTGTTATCAACAGCATAAAAAGAGAATTGGAGAGGAAAAGGAGGGTTGTTGATTCTTCTGGAGAAGCTTGAAATGCTGGCTTTCCTGATATAAACTCCACTGTCCTCATCATCACAGGAGATTGGGACCTTGTTGTTCCTAAGGATGGCTCACTTTGGAGAGCCGTGATCCTTAATTTGAGCATCATCACTTCCTGGCTCCAGAGAGGAAGATGGTCTGCTATTGATCTTCCTGGAGAAGTTTGCCACTCTGGTTTACTTGCTATGTACTCAGCTGTTATCATCATCAGAGGAGCTCAGGAGCTAACTGTTTCTAAGGTTGGCCATGGTTCTTTTCAGGGAGTTCTAGTCCTTGCTTTGAGCTTCATTTCCTGGTTCAGGTGCAGATCCCTTAGCCTGCCAGCACAGATCCTTCATCCCTCTGGTACAGAGTTTCTGGCTTCCACCACTGACTTTTGGGCCTTTCCAGTGCAGATCCTTGAAACAGGCTTGCATTCAAACTTTTCATGGGTTCTAGGCCTCCAGTTGTCATTTAGGGGTCATTGCCATGAGCCTTAGGTCTTCAACTGGACTCATGCAGGACACTGCCATGGGATCCAGGCCCTCAGCTGGATTCTTTGGGTCTCTAGTGTGTGAAAAGATCTCCTTCACTGCTTTACGTTTGACTCTTCTGATGAATATTACAAAACAACCTATAAATTATAGATCCTGAATTAATTCCTTTTCCTTGCAAACTCTGACTACAACAAAGTGTATTCAAAGAATAACTGTAAAATGACTAATAATGAAGTTCAAACTACCAAAATTGCCACACGTGGTTAAACATCATGTAGACTGCTGTTTACAGTGCTAAAGATAAAAGTTGGGAATCAGATTATTCAGCCTTCTGGAGTGGACAAAGACTAGAATTCTGTGATGCTGAATAAAACTGTTACAGATAACAATGATGACCCAAAGAACTTTATTACTCTAAAAGTTTCATGTAATATACAGGCTGCTTTCCTCACCATATAGTACAGGAAATCCTAGAATATCATTGTGCCTGTAAAAATAATTGATCACCGACATGAGCAGGAATTATTGAAGTTATATATGAAGTTGTCACATTGCGCCCATCTCTGGAATCTGAAGCAAATAAATTGCAGCATTTTTCGTGCAATGTCAAATTCAATAATCATTCCAAAGACAAGAAGAAGATACTGCAGAATGGCACTTTACAAACTCTAGGATTTCTTGATGCAACTTTCATCAGTGATCAGAAATCTTCATGTACACTTAATAGGAAAACTATCCATACACTGGATATTTTCACCTGTGGCTTTTAGAAACAAGATTATACCAGTTAATTTTTTCTATGATCTTTACTTGGGATAAATCCTGGACACACAAAAATGACAATTGTTTTTGTACAGAGAGGATCACTTCTTATTTTATTATTTTTCTCACTCTTGGGCTGTCTCAAAATTATAAACTTATACAGTAGCTTGGCACAACAGTTAGAATATCTTCATAGAATCAATAATAGCACCTGTGATTATAAATCTTAGTTGTCAACTTGACTGAAATGAGAGACACCAAAGGATTGGTAAAGTGCACTACTTGGTGTATCTGGAAGAGTGTTTCCAAAGACAATTGGTATGTTGGTCAGCTCCCTGCATGTGGGTATTGCCATCCAATTGACTAGGAGCCCAGATGAAGCATAAAGTGGAGGGGGAAACTTGTGTATCCATGTGCAAGGTCACCTTTGACTTGTTCAGTGGATACAGTGTTGTTGTTGACATCACCAAGGGATATCAGAATTACTAGGACATATGAATCCAAAGCAAATTAACTTTATGTTGGACTGGGAAAATATTATAAATTGCAATATATGCTCTTCAAGTCCCTTGAAAAATTTTGGTGTTGTATATGGAAATGTTCTGTACTAATAGTTCTCATGCAGCCATGCAAGTGGGGAAGAGAGTCAAGAAGACAGCCTGCACCTTCCCATGAGCTAGCAGCAGCCATGCAGGCCACAAGGAGAATCAAGAAGCCAACTTATGTCTTCCCATGAGCCAAGCAGCATGTGGGCCGGGAAACAAGAACAGCAATGCCCCTCAGTCCCCCCTCCCACTCCACTGTAAGCAACCAGCTGATTCAGAAGAACTCAGGCTGAGATAGTACCAACTAAAGTAAAAAAAAAAAAAACTTAGTGCTTATATTGTTTGACTTTGCAGGCCTAAAGCTTGTTGTCTGAGCATCTATTTGGAGGATAACAATATGTATTATAGCAACTGTGAGGGATTTCCTTCTGTCTTTGTTTTCAAAATCCAATGACTTGTTATGTTCTGTTATTTTGTTTTAGTCCTGTATCTGGTAACCTGAGCAACTGTTTTGAAGATAACAACATGCAATATAACAACCTTTGTTAAATTTCTATCATCTTATTTTGAAATCCTATATCACTATTATTTTTGTTGCTTTTGTCATCATTTTGCTTTTGTTGTTGTTGCTTTTTTGTGTGTTTTGTTTGTTTGTTTTGATTTGTTTGCTTTTTGATTTTTCTGTAGCTTTTTTCTCTTTAAAATAAAAAGTAAAAAAAAAATTGTATTTCTCAGACCAGGAAATGAAGTTTCAGGATCTGTGTGGAAACTGGATGCCTAAAGTTTGTACTATCCTATTTCAAATCATAAACTAAGATTTTATGAAATTTTCAGCTAATTGCTTTGTTTAGATTAATATACTTCTTTAAAACTATGTAGCAAATTCAATCAAATACTTAATGCTTCAAATTAGATATCCTGGACTAAAATGAAGAATTTCTTAATACACATATGCTATATTATTTCATTTCTTTTTAAATTCCTCCTGTTAGTCACGTTTTGTTTTCCAATTTGGACTTGCATTATTCTTCCATTTTTCTTTTATGACCCACTGTTGTTTAAAAGTTTAAACTTTCAGAAGAATTAAAATCATTTATGGTATCCACTGTATTTCAGTAACGATGCATGCTTTAGACAGAATGGCTTTTGTCTTTAGTCACTTCACAAAAATAAAACTTCAAACTATGCCTTCTGTCTTTTGTTTACAAAGATTTGTCTTCTATATTTCTATACTTGTATACAGTAATGCATATGATTATTTGAATATGTGTTAAATGGCTCTGTAGAGTTTGCTTGTGCTCTTAAAACTTATACTTCAAAAGGACTGGTCTTCATAATAGAAAGTTTTCTCCTAATTGCACTACTTTAGAAGTTCAGAATGTTATACTGTAAAGGAACTGAACTGCACAGTATATTTCATGTCATAATATGCATTATGTTCAGGTTTTAAATTAAGAATAATATTTTATTCTCTATTACATGTATACACATACATATATAAATATTTTAAGTGTAATATTTTAAGTATGCTGTACTTTTAAAATAATTAGCATATTCATCACCACCTATGATGTACATTAGATCCCCAGAATCTGTCGATCTCAAAATTTAAACTGGTATATTGGACCCACTTTCTCATTTCCCCCTCCACCCAACCCCTGCTTTTATGATTGTGATTTTTATATCATATATTTTTAAATAATTAAAAGATCATCCATGTGTTTCTACATTTCTGTTTAAACACATCAATTTTCTTTTGATAACAATATAGATAATGATTTTAAAGAGACATATGTGGCCACAAACCTCTACCTTGGACTTCTCGTTTAATTTATAAAATATGAACACAATATATACATAATCTGCAGTCCAGTTTTATTACATTTAAAAATGTGTGTAGTTTTAGCACACAAGTATACTAAATATCATAGTTTTTGTTAACCAAAATTATGAAATCATTTCTGTCCTCAACGTACTTTGCAACTCACTTTGAAATTCTCTTACAAAATTCTAAAAAATCATAGTTATTTTCTTAACTTGGATAGAGCTTTTTTTTTTTTTTTGAGACCAGGTCTAACTAAGTTCCAGAATGGTCTCAGACTAGCTATGTAACCTAGACTTGTGCCAAACTCATGATTCTTGTCTTGGAGATTCTTGTCTCAACCTCCACAGAGTGCTGGTATTACAATTGTGTGCCTCCACACACAGCTAAGGCTTTTAAAATTAAATTTATTTCAACATGACATACTCATTCCAAGCTTTATTAAGATACTACTTCTTGAAAAACAACAACACATAATGGAGGAATACAACTTTTCCTTTATGCATTGTTTGGGAATCTGGAGAAAATCAGAAAGAATCAGAGTAATAAAAATAGAAAAAAAAAAGATTGAATATTTAAAATGAAATGTTATGATTACTTAAAGTCTCTTTAAAAAGACTTCCAGTAGTTTAACTTTCAAAAACTGCACGAATATGTTCTGTGTATTAAATGTTGTTAAACTTGGCCATTTTTTCAGATTTATGATTCGATCATCAATGGACAACATGCCAACTTTATAGCAACTATCACTGAAGTTTATGGTTATGAATAAAGTAAAAAATTTTAACGTTAAATAACTAAGGTTGTGGGTTAATTTTTAAAATTTCTTTTCTCTTTTATAGTTACAAACTATGATACTTAACTATTGTGATTTTTAAAAATCTAAATGAGAAAAATGCAAAATATCATTTACTAGATTAACATTGTGTGTTTATGCATAAAAATAAATACAAGTTAATGGTATATAAAGATAATAAATATTAACTGTAATTTCATCTGTATTTATGAATTATACTAGCTTGACTATGTAAAAGTCTTATTTTTCTAAAATATGCAATATAAGTGCACTACATATCTGTGGGAGGTCAAGGTCCTGAGGTCTGGCTGGCCGCCCTGCAGAAGAGAGAGTCTCTCAGACTCTCCGCAGACTCTCCGCTCCTTGGCACAACGAGTAGAGCATCCCTGCCAGGGCTGCCTTGCTTGGAGCCCACCCCACAGTGCATCCCCTAAGCCTTCCCTAAACCTACTTCCGCCCTTCCAGAAGCTCAATCCTGCCCTTCTCTTAGCTGACTTCCGCCCTCCTTCTTCAGTCTCCTGCACTCCTGCACATATATACTCCTGCACTTCCATAATAAAATCGGATCTGCGCCACTCAGCCTGATCTCCAGAGTTGTCTCTCTGTCGCCCCTTGCCAGTCCCCCACAACCCCCAAAAGACCACACATATGATTAAATTATTGTAATTAACTGAGAATGTTTAGTGCTGTTAGTGTGGATACATAGGAGTTAAAATTTATGATTCCCACTAATACTTATATTGCTGTACTTCTTGAAGATTAAGAACTCTATATAAGATACCCAGGGTTTTTTTTTCTCTACCTTGACTAAAGCATGGATCCCTATGAAAGAAAGCTTGTAAGATCTTTATGTAGACAAACATTATTTTATTATTATAACACTATAAATTTATCATAGCAGCTATAGGCTTAAGGCCTTACAGAGATATAAATTAAAGCAAACAAGTTTTTAAACTACAAAGATTATTCAGCCAATAATATTCATATTAACTGTATGTTAAATCAAATAGTATGGTTAGAATCAAGGATTTTAGCAACGCATCAAAATAGAACAATGTTGGATGCAACATCTTTAAACTTATGTCTTTAAAATTAGTGCTCTCTATTATAAGCCTGTTCACCCTCATGGTAAATATGAGAGTTAATCACAGCAAGATAGATGACAGGGTTTGGGAAGAGAGTTCAGTCTCCCAGAGCACAGTTCCCAAATGATGTGTTAGATCAAGTGTAGACAAGTCACAAACTATTCTGAAAAAACCACTCCAAAATTTAAAACAGTTCATATATATTTAAGCCTAATTTTTCACACTTATTTGTATCCTTTCTAAATTAGTGTGCAAAAATTACTTACAGAATTTACCCCTGCGTGGCACCTCTCCAAACCTCCTTGTTGAATAATCCATTTAATATGCTCATCAAATGATCAATGATTTCTTTATGACCAAATAATTCCTTTGTTTTTATGTACTTATAAACAATGATTCTTTTATTTATTTTTCCCATACTTTTTATAATTGTTCCTACTATAACAAGCATGTATGATGGTTAGCTTTGTTGTTTTTAAAATTAGGTGTTATTAAATAAAAGCAAATATTTATAATTTCCTCAATTGTATTTGATTTATGTATTCAGTATTGAATTTCATAACAGTTCCCTAATATGCTTGATGGAATTTCATAATGAATTATTGTTTACTTTTAGAAATAAAATTTTCTTTTTTATAAACAAAGAATAACTAGACATGATTTAAAAACATTGATTTTAAAGGAGTTGAACCTTTAGAGTTCCAAAGCATGTACTTTTTTAAAAAATATTTTGTTATATACAATTTTTCAGTTTTGTTATTAACTTAAATGTGTAGAAATGTTTTAGTATTGACTAGCCTAATTATTCACTATGTGAAAAGATAAACTGAGGCACATGAAATTTTAAAGACCTTTGCTTATGATTGCAGATTTGCAGTCCTGGCATCCATTTAATTTTAACAGCACATATATTCTTTAAATGGGTGATATTTTTCTTATGAGCATCTCAAATATTTAGACAAGCTAAAAAATACATTTTAGAGCCATAAAATCTACTTTACCACTACTATTTAAGTAGTTATGAATTTCAAATTTTTTATTTAAATGAGGAGCTATTTGAATAAGTTTTAGTCAACTGATATATTAGTTCTTCTTCAGCCTGGATATGTTATTTAAATGCAAAAGTTTTTAAGTGAAGCAAGTGAGTCAAATTGTTTTGACATCCTAGCAGAAAATGCCCACCCTAAAAAGAAAATGATACAGCATTTTTAACCTCTTACAAGTGTCAAAAAAGCAAATTTTTATGTAATCAGTAACAACATTGCCAATTCAAATTCACTAAATTAATAAGAGCATATTTCAATCACTAAGATCAAATAATTGTTTCAATCATAAAATTTCTAATTTGAATATATTTTCTGGACTATGTTAATTCTATATTTGCAATCGGTTAAGTAAAAGAATTTGAATGATCCTACTTTAAGCCAACATCGGAACACAGGTTTATAATCCCAGCTATTGGGAAGGTAAGGAAAGAAGATGCCAATTTCAAGACCAGCCTCATCCTGTTTCAAAAATATAAAGGTCTGAGGATGTGACGTAATGGAAGAACACATCTGGCTTTGATTTCCAGTACTGCTTTTTTTTTTTTTTGAAGCTACTTTCAAATAGTATCATGAGTAAAGAAAATAGTATAGCTGTAAGTGGTAACATACACCTAGGTCTGGTCCAGTTCTTGATATCTTGTTATGGAAAATCTTTTTAAGATGCACCATTTAGAGGTATTGGCAGATTTATTCAGCAGAGATAGAAAGGGAAAGCTGGGTATTGTGGTGCACACCTGTAACTCCAGCACTCTGGGAAACTAAGGCCTGAGGATCACAAATTCATGCCTGGGCAACTTTGTGATTTAATGAGACCAAAAAAAGAAAAAAAAAAAAAGGCTGGGTGTGTAGTTCCATGCATACATCCCCAGTATGGGGATGGGTTTAATCCCCAGTAACACACACACACACACACACACACACGAGGCACTTCATGAAAAGCTGAAAGGACATTATAATTTAGAATTAGATGCAACTAATCACCTAAACTCTCTTAGCTTCAGGTTTTCTATCTGTATGTTGAATGAAATGATATCCATTCTGTTCCCAAGAAGAGATTTACAAGAAGGAAAGTGTCTTACAATGAAATGACACATAAAAATTCAAAGAAAAGTTTTGTGAATTTAAAAACAAATGATGTGATAATGCAAAGCATATTATGTACTATCTGAGATTTTTGGTCAGGAACCAGATTCTGGTTTTATTTCACATTTTATTACTTAAAGCAACACTGTTACTTTTCTCATGGGAAAGGATAACCTAAAAATAATTAAAATAATTTGAAGAGAATAATCATTTACCTAGCTCATCATCTGGTTTCAAAGACATCTTGAATAGTCAGGAAATAACTAATAGAATATTCAAGGATATTATATAATAGTTTATCAGTTTCCACTTGAATACCTTTTATTTCTTTAAATGCTTAAAAATTGTTTAGGTTTTTCAGTTTCAACTGGAAATGCAAGAAACTCTTCCTGGATTAAAACATATTTTTCTTCATTTAAATCAAAAACATCAGCTGCAGTTACAAATCTATGTAGGGATAAACAGATGATGTTTGTAATTGCTTCAAGTCTTGTAATGATTAGATTCTCTGTCTAGAAGATCATTTATGTCTTCTAAGTCTTATAACACTTGGTCAGCTCTAATCTCTTAAATTGTAAAGATAAAATTTTGCACATTATTTTATCTTGTTCTGTCCATAGTAACTTTTACAAAAAGTGTGCTTCAGAGGCTGTTTTATTTCCCAAGCTTCCAAAAAGAAAATGTTGATGAGAAATACATTCTAAAACAGAAAAATCTTCCTTTTAATTATTTATTATTATACTAAAATTTTTATAACTAACAAGAAATTTGCTCTTCGCACATGTAACAGGAAAGATAACTTGTCATTTCATTTCTATGTCTTTTCTTTTGTGAAACACTAGTGAAATGTTAAGATACACAATGGATAGGAGGATATGAATTAAATATACTCATGTTACATGAAAAGAAGAAAACATTTTATTAACAACTCAAAGAAATGTTCAGTGTAAATATAGAAAAAAGAATGTCAAATAACTTCAAGTATTAAAGAATGGCTCCACTGGATATCTGTGAATGTGGTTGTAGTTATGTAAAATACTATAGAACAAAACTTGAAAAGATGAATATAAATCATGAAAAGTTACTTTAAAGAATCATTGCTGCTTTCTCTTTCCCCTCATTTAACTGAAGAAAAAATTCCTTTCTGTAGTTTTCCTGAGCTAGGTCATACAGCAATAAACTCCTAATTTATTATTTCGATAAGAATAAATATTCTTTCCTTGAATCTTGCTTTTGAACTCTTGTGTTTAATATGTTGGAGTTCTGTCTCTGCTTTTCTAAAATATCATAAAAGTATTCCTTAAAAAATTTATTAACTTTCGATAACATGTACCAATGATGGGAACATAGGATTTCATCTTTCCCGGGTCATTAACTAGCTGGGTGGCCTCAAACTTCAGTCTTCTCAACTCCAAGTGTAAACATTCATACCTTATCTTCATACAGCCAGAAAACAGTGCTAAATAACCTCTATGTTCTCCACGTTCTTTGGAGCTTTCCAGTTTAAAATAACTTCTACCTCTAGTTTCTGAATTTCCTATGAATCTAAGTTTAAACTAATTTTTTCATCAAACATATACAGAACATATTTGTGAGCTTTTTCATAAAATAGGAATGAAGTTTCTTTTCTACAATAAATCCTTCCAGAATTTTCTTTTAGTTAGATTTCTGCACACATGCTTAATACAGCTGATTCTGTGATTTGGCTCTCTAGGTCTTAAACTGCCTTGAAGGAGTATTCTATAAAAAGTAATCATTTTGTATCATTAAGTACGAGGATATAACACGTGTCATGCAGTAGATGTAATTAGTTTCCATGGACCCAAATTAAAAGGAGCAGAATATCTTCCTGAACTAATGTAAATTTTATTAGTACTAACAGTTGGCAGGAAGGCATGAACCAAAGACATATATAACTAGGTAAGAAGGAAAGGTTATATTAAATCAACATTAAATACAATAAAGAAACTTATTCCCTTACCTCTTATTCTTTGTGCATAGATTGGGAAAATAAGAAATTATATAAATTATGAAGATGTTTTTAGATGCACTTTATTTACAATATTATTTGTCCATTAAGTTTCATCATGCTACAAGTAAGATAAATCAGAAATGGCCCCACTTTTCCCTTTGCAACTGTCGGCCAAAAAGAAGCATGCTCTGATTGGCAGTTACAGCTGTGACTGTCTTGGATGAATCCAGTTGTTGAAGGAGATGTCTGCTTTGACCACAGCTGGCTTGAACTTGTATCAATCAGCGGCCTTGAACTTGGACCAATCCCAGAAGACTACTCATGACCTCCAGATGACAGCGCTGCAGCTAACTTGATATCTTGACCAATCACAGCTGATTGACCTGTGATCAATCTATTAATGCATGGGATTTGAATCAGTCCAAGATGACTCTGCCCCTTCTGCTGCTTCACATAAGTAGCACTTCCCCACACTCCTTCCAGTGAACTCACCCACTGTGCTGCAGCACAAGTCTGAATAAAGTCTCAGTTCAGTGGTTCTATAAATCTGCTCATGATTCTTTTCTTAGGTAGTATGGACTCAAAATGTCCTATAAATGGACTTCATTTCGGATCTTGAGTAGTATGGACAGAGCAAGATGCATTAAAAAAGATCCAAACGTACTAGGGGCTTTAGAATTAACTAAAGAATTCCTGAGATTTGCATAAACTAACAAAGATCAATAGAGACTGGTGGTGTCTTGTCTACCAGTGGTGAGTAGTGAGTGGTGAAGACTGGTGGCAGTGACCAGCAGCAACTAATGATGTTGCCCTGTGATGGTGTCCGGTGATGGTACTAATCAGAGGCATTTGACTGGAAGAGACTAATAAAGGCCTGTAGAAAGCTCCATAGAAGTAATAGAAGCTGTAGAAGAGCTCCAATAGCTCCCAAGGACGGGATGAACCTTAGCAATGAAGGAGCTGATAGAAGCAACTAGAAGTAACTGTGGCCAATAACATTAAGAGCCATAGCACTAAGCAGTCAAAACCTGGCAGCACTGGCAGCCAAATCCTGTACTCCTCACAGAGGTCCACTTTGCCAATTCGCGATGTCTACCTGAATTAAGCAAAAGAATCTTCAATGGATTGGCAACAGAAGTAGATGACTTAGAAACAGAAAACACCAAATAGGTCATTTTCTGCTTTCTTACTGGATGGATAACTCTACAGAATATGCTGTTGTGTTTTTAATTCAGTCAAAAGACCATATGTCAATTCTGGTCTCCCATTCATTTACTGAATTGTTTGTAAGACTTACATTTTGTGTAGATACTGGATAAGTCTCTGAGCTACTGTGATTTAACACAAATCTTTTTTTAAAGTGCATATTTCCATTTTCACATACACTTCCTATATTTATTCCTCTTGCTATCCTACTCCCTACTTTCATAATCAAGATTTCCAGTTCTGAGGCAATCACCATTACAGCTTCCAGGATGCTTATACTTCACATTAATGAATCTAATTCCAATGGGTAGGAAAGAAGGTCTTTCTAGTTTTTATTACTTCAGAGTTAGCCTCATCACCATTCTTGACTCACTTGCTTAGCAGATACCCCACTAAAATCTGAATGTCTGTGTGGTTGTGATTTCATAGAATTCTTCCTGTGAAGTATCACAGTCTTCCTAGAAGAATTCCAACTTTAAGTCTTCCATATGTCCTTCATCTACTCTTCAGTAATGTTTAACTGTTCTGCATCCCAGTCCCTCAGTCTCTTGACTGTGTCCAGATTGAATGGGATAAAACTACTTAAGTTCTTACTTTATTACTTTAGTAATTGATGACTTGATGATGCACTCTTGTTTTCCCCCCTTTATTGCTAAGGACTGAACCCAGAGCATTGCGTATGCTAGGCAAGTAAGTATTCTATCAGTGAATTGCATTCTGGTTCCATTTTCTTTGTTATAATATTGATTTATTTATATACCACCTTAACTTTGCTGAGTGATTCTTTCACTACCTTAGCCCCAAGAGTACTTAGAAATTTTAAGCTCTGTGATAAGTTATGCAGGAAAAATTTAGGCCTAGCAAAGATTTTTGGGTACCATGAAAGACAAACCGGATAATCACCAGGGCCCAAGTTGGTCAGAGTAAAACACATTTACCAGATAAATGAGTTCTGATGGGAAGAAGACATAGTCTTCACAGCCTTTCTGTAGACAAACTGAGAGAAAGGTCAGTAATTGCCTGTAGTCATAACAGATGGACACCAAAAAATGGTTTCCCCTTCAAGCAGCAATATAAAGTGCTGAAGTGTTATATTTAGTAATGCCCCCATTGTTTTTCCGTGCCCCTCTTGCCTAACAGACATGGATATTCCTAAACTCGCTGTTCAGAAAAAAATCATAAGGCCTCTTAGGTCTATGCTGTGATGTTCTAAATGGCTTATGGTGAGAGGAGTTCATCAGCCCTTTGCATTCTAGAGGTATTGTAGTGGAGAAAAGAACAGCTGTCTCCTAAAATGTACCAGGAACAGTTCAAAGGATCATCCAGACTACATATTTCCTTTGGAATTTTTGTATGCTCCCTTGGGGTTTGACTTTCCAATCTGAACAATAATAATGTAGTTTAATATCATGTGCTTTCTCATTATGTAAACTTTCTTGTTTCCATGAATTTTCACTTATTCCAAAGACTTAATTGGCCACCCATGGTGTCATGCCTCTAAAGTTTTCTGAGCTCTGGAACCCCTATTATTTTGAAAACTCTTAAATCTTCAGTCTTTCCACTGATTCAGGTTATGCAAAATACAAAAAAAAAATCTGAAAGGTGGATATATTAGTAAGGTTTTCCAGAGAAACCAAACCAATAGGTTGTATACATACCAGGTCAATAGTACAGTTCCAATCCAAGGACAAGTAGCCTGGAAACCTATAGGGACAATGGCACAGTTATAGTTCAAAGATCAACACGTAGAGATTCAGAGAAGCTGATGGTGCAGATGACATGCAAATATGGTCTTCTAGAGAATTCACTTTTGCTGAGATGCTGAGATTTCTGTTGTTGTTGTTGTTGTTGTTGTTGTTCTATTCAGGACTTGAACCAACTGGAGAAGGCTCACCTACATTTTATGAAAGCAATCTGCCTACTCAAAGTTCACCATTTAAATGTTAATTTCACCCAAAATCCTGTCCAAGCCAATTCACAAAATTAACCATCAGAAGCTCCACTCCATTGTTTTTTGTTTTGTTTTGTTTTGTTTTGTTTTGTTTTGTTTTGTTTTGAGACAGGGTCCCACTAGGCCATTCAAGCTGGCTTGAACTCAATGAAGGCTCACGTCTTCTCACTGTGGAATCTATATAATTTTCTTAAAACACACTTAATCACCAAATAAACACAGTAACAAGCCTGTAATCCCACCTACCCTGTGTATCACCAGGAAAGCACTGACATTTTCTCCAAAAGAAGATTCAAAGTCTTTGGATAATGTTTACTTGTTCTACTCCTTGATGCTTTGGCCTATGAATCCTCAGTATGGGAGAAATAGCACCATGGTCACCATGGTCAGTGATTCAGCGCACATACAGCCATTTAGAGAACTATACCTTAGACCTACAAAGCATTTCCACCTAGATGGCGCTATAACTAAACCTTCAAAAGACAGTTTCACTGTCTTATCAAACCAACTGCTCCAATGCATGGGCCATTCTATTCTTCATTAGCTATAGAGTTCTTTGGTCAGAATGAATACCATGATGGATAAGGCATTTTGTAAGTAATGGTGGTTTGGGCATAACTGTTGTGTGCAGGAAGGTAAAGGTGTATCTAAAGCACACATTCCAGTAAGAGCAAAATGTTTTCCTTGCCATGAAGGAAATGGTACAACATGTCACCAGGTAGACAGTTGATCACCCTAGGCAATAGTGACACACTGGGACTCAGTATTGGTCTGTTTCAGCAGAGGTGGTACTCAGCAAAGGCAATGGCTAAGTTAGTCTTGGTGGGTTGAAGGCCATGTCAGAGCCCATATTCTATCTGTACCAATATGGCCACTACTTATACTTCCATTTGGCTGAGCAAGAAGTTGACTAATAGTCACAGAATAGATCATCTAATCCATTCAGTCCTCATTCTCTTCTGCAGTCACCATTTGCATGGTTAAAGTTTAAAGTGAAATCTGTAGGATATCAGAATTAAAGGCAGTTCATTCTCAGAGATGTTTACCTTGGTGACTGTGTCCCCTCAGTCCCAATAAGATTGCTTAAACTAGGTTGACATGTGTCACATAGCAAACTATCCCATTCCAGTCCTGTCTCCTGACCAAAACTCTTATAAAATATGTTGCAAATGCTTTTCTTCTTTGTGTTTGTTCTCATGTACTTGAGTTACAAATAAATAACTGCAGAGGTCTCAGCTCATTGCTGTTTCTTTGACGCTTTATTACTCTGAAGTAGCAGCCGCTCTGAGTCTTCCCAGTGACTGAACTAATGTCTCCTCTCCAAGTAATCTTTTCATCCGTTACACAACCATGGTTACACACTGTGACAGATTTATCTTAAGTAACTGACTCTTGAATTTGGAGATTGCCAAGTCCAAAACCTGTAGAGTAAGTGAGGGTCATCTCATGTCTCATGTGAATTGATAGGTGGCAGAGCTGACGTTTGAACACAACATGCTGGAGAATTTACTCTGACCCAAGGAAGTCAATTCGTGTTCTGTTCTAGCCTCCAACTGACTGGAGAAGGGTCTCTTATTTTGACTTGTTTTATTCTGGGCCAGTGTCTGTCAGGCTTCTAAATTCTTTGGTACTATGTCTCAATTACCATTCTGTGTTTTCCCTTTGGACAGGACAACAGAAACAAGATTTTCAAACTACTTAGTGCAGCACTTCTAAACCTTTGTGTCCCAAATGTGCTGAGTCATAGAAGGAAAAGGAAAGAAGGTAGAGCTATGGTGATCTTAATAGGAATGCAGAATTAATATCACACACTACAGTTTTCATGAATCTGAACGCATAATATAAAAGCAAATAGGCAGACATAAAAAAAATCCACATAGAAACAGACATAAAGTAATGTGTGCTGTTAGACATCACAAAAGTGATTTTTTTAGACATAAAATCAATTAAAATGTGCATAAAGAAATCTTGGATGTATGTGTAAAGTTCTGCTGCTTGATCTATATATTTATTTTATGAAATTTTGTCAAGCTATAAATTTATAATTTGTGTACTTTTCTGTCTGACGCAATCTGGAATGGAAAGTTGAAAATTATTATCATGATGGGAAACCATTTTAAACCCAGAAGAGGAAAATTTTTAAAGTCTACCAATGCAAATGTCATTAAGAATATTATAAAGTGAGAACTCATTGTACTTAGAGATGCAAATTGTTTAAAAAATATTTGGAAAACAATTTAGCATTATCCGCAAGGCTGAACATGTTTGTATTCTACAACTCAGCAATTCCATTTCCCAGCCAGATAAATTTTTATATTATGTGTACGAGAAAGTATGCAGAAGAATGCGCCTACAAAAATTGTTTATGGATTTTTAAAAATAAAGACAAATAAAAGAACACTGGCTTGACCCAACACCAGGAAAATGAATAAATGGCAGCAGATCTGCACAGCAGTGAAAACAAAAGGCTAAAACTCCTCACATCAACAGAGATGATTTTAGAAACAAAACACATGGAAAAAAGTCACAAAAGATTATACATCATCCAACATGAATAAGTCTCCAAAGTAGCCAAACAAATACATACATATGTGAGAGAATCATAAAAGAAAATCAAATAACATAAACACCCCATCAAGGACAGTGGTTACCTTTGGGTGAGAGATGGAGCTTCTTGCAGAGAGGGTCGTCAGGGAACCTCTTCAAAATTGTTGAGGGTCTAATACTTAAAAATTTGTTACCATTTTGCTATGTAATTTACATCTGTATGGCTATATACATTTGTTTATACAAATTAACAGATGAAACATTTATCTGAGAATCCTAGTTCAATACAAGCTCATGTTTTTACTTTTCACTGAATCCCCTTTCAACCTCCTATTGAATTTAAATACTTAAAAATAATAATAAAACAAGAGTCAAATACATACCTACAAAGCAGAAGAGCCACGAGCTAACAAAAGCTATTTACTCCTTTCTCAAAGAAAATGGGTACAGGATGTTACTGGTGAAGCCTAAAGCAGAAGTTGTAGTGCAAAACTTGTGAGGGCAGAAACCCAGGACACATTATTTGCTCCACAGAATCGATGGAGACGGGGAAACTTTCAGGGAAGTAGAGGTGGGAATGAGAAGTGGAACTGAATAGATTCTTTAGATGTCTCTATATCTACTTCATTTGTCTCCTTCAGCTAGAGTAAAAATTTCCTGGATTGAAATGTGACAAGTGAAGTTTTGGAGCTCCATCCCTGTAGTTCAGGAGCCCACACTGGATTTAGCTCTTTCCAGGGCATAAGGACCCTACAGGGTCTTTCTGCTTCTGTAACAAGAAACAGGTGGCTTCTGAACTTTTCCCAGGGAGAAAGTTCAGCTAAATTTGTTATCACTTGCCCATCTACTGTTCCGGCTTTAAAAATATTGCTATTATTTCCCCTTATGCCTTGTATTTTTGGCCCTTTTTGTTTTAAAAAAAATAAAATGCTTTTTAAAACATAATAAGGGAGAGTGAGTGAGATTTAAGGAAGTTCCAAACTAAGTGTTTGCTCCAACCATCTAATTTTAACAACAAAAAATTTTTAAATATTCTTGAATTGAGAAGATGAGGCATATATGCATATATTTCATAGATTAAACATCAGATAGAAGTGAAAATGTTAGGGCATATCGTATACATACAGCAAATTTAAGTATTGCTTCCTCAAGTTGTCTGCATGCATTTTATTTAAATATGGTCTTATTGTGGACTATGTATTTTTTTAAGTTTGAAAAGCACTCAGTTAAACATTAATTATCTCACTTTGGTCCAAGCTACTAGGTGCAGCATTTCTGACAGTTTCCTGTATGGGGATATGGAAAAGAGCCAGATATTTCTTCTATAACAGCTGTTAGCTGGTAGCCAAGGATCAGCCTTGTGAGAGGCTCTCAGAAGGGTGATGTTTTACAATAAACATACCCTTCTGAAAAAGAAAAGCACCTACTCATGGCCAAGTGTGTTGGCACACACTTGAAATCCCTGCACTGAAGAGTCCAAGGCAGGAAAATCACAAATTCACGACCAGCCTGGGCAACATAAATTCAGTACCAACCTGAACTACATAGCAAGACTCTGTCTCATAAAGAAAAAGACATATTATTAAAAGTATTTACTCATCGTAAACATGTATATAATAAACATTTCTCAAAATGCAAACATTTTAAATTATTTTTACTGGCATAAAATATTTGTACTTATTTTAGAGCATAGTGTAATTTAATGCATTTATACCATATGTAGAGATCAAATTAGAGTAATCATCATTTGTCTCAAATATCATTTCTATCCTTTGAGAACCTTCAAATGCTTCTCCAGTTACACTGAAATTCATAACAAATTGAAGAGCTATAGAAAACTAGAATTAATTCTTTTTGCATGTAAATTTTATTTGCCCACATTGTGAGTGATCTTAGGATTTTACTTAAAAACTCAACAAACTGCTCTAAGAAAGGAAATATTGCATCAATGAAAGGCTAAAGTAGTGACATGATGGGGGGGAAAGCTTTTTTTTTTTTTTTTTTTTTTGGTGTTCATAGTAGGTTCTAGTGATCTCTGAAACCTAGAGGGTTACTATTTGTTTTACTCTGAGGTAGTTTCAAGAAAGAATCAAATGAGATCACACAGAAAGTATTCTAAAAATGAGAAAATACAATGTTAATATAAGGTTAAACATAAGAAATCTGTGGTTCCTTACGGTATGGGGAAAATGAGGACATAAATGAATGAAAAGTTGCAATCACAGCGTCATATTTTGGAACGGAATTCCAAGTAGTCTCAAAGGTTTAAATATTTCCCAAATGTCAGAGAGCTGAAAGATCAGCACAGCAAACCACAGGTTTTGTTGTTAAACCAACTTTTTTAATCACATAATCTGTCCTATATCAGTTTTATCTTTGTCCTTCAAGCTGGGTGATCTTAGGCAAAGGTCACTCTCTTACCTCAGTTTCTTCATTTGTGCTTGTGGAGAATAGACCAGATGATCAGACTCTTTCCTGTACTAACAATTGGTAGAATACCCTCACCAGCATGGTATTTGAGATTGTTTCCCCCTTAACACCATTAACTGACTCATATCCCTGGATCTGTGATCTGAATCCTAAGATCAGTTTATAACCGTGACCACTTCCCTAAGACATGATACTTCCCATGACTCCCAGATCAAAAGAGTACAATGTCCTCTGGAAAGTATTTCTGGTTACTATTCCAGAAAGCAGTTATTAATACACTGCAATGCTTGAATACCATGAGAAAAACCAATCCACATACCCTTAGTTTTCACTTGCTGACTTTAGAAGAGTTAGAACTCTACACCTATAGCAAAATACAGCACATAAATTCATATTAATACCACTACAAACTATCAAGTGCTGAGGTCAGAAAGGGAAATGCTTCCATTGTTTTTGACATACCATCAAGTTAGATGAGACCCTTCCTGATCTCAGTAAAACAAACAAACAAATAAACAAACCAACAAAAACAAATAAAAACTTTCCTGCAAATGGGGAAAAGATATGGAATCAACACATTAAGAGATAATTTCTAAATTTTCTTTTTAATAATCTTGGGGAAATGAAAGTCTTCTAATGAAGGAAGAGTCAAAATATTTTAAAATGGTAGATTAAGGAATTTGATCTTATAAAAGCTCCTGTGCACATATACACAAATGTGTCTGCACACATGTGTCTTTATAGATGATAGAGAGATAGAGAGATAGAAAAACCAGCAACAAATAATGGGAAATATTGGCAACCTTTTCTGTTAATTTTCAATTAATGTCTAGAAAATATAATGAATTTTATGGATAAAGAGATTAAACAAACAAATAGAAAAAAATGGGCAAAAGATATGAAGAAAAAACATGATGGAAAAAGAAAAAGCTGCCGCACTGACACTGCTGCAGTGCAGAGGAAGGTGCCACATGGAGGAAATTACCAAGCTCCGCCCCAGCTTGCACTGCTAGGCGTGCTTGCTTGCCTCTGTCCCACCCTCCCCCCACCACCACCACAGCGCGAAGGAAGGCGCGCAGAGTAAGTATCCAAGCTCCACCCCAGCTCATAGCACTGGGCCGGCCTGAGCTCCCGGCCTCTACTCCACAGAGGAAGAACACCAAGCTCTGCCCGGCTCATGCCACTGGGTATATCTGCAAACCTCAACCCCCTCCACAGCCACCACTGCAGCACAGAGGAAGGTACCACTCTGAGTAAGTAGTCGAGCTCCGCCCCAGCTCCACGCATGCTGCTGGCCATGCCTGCATGCCTCTGACAACCCCACCACCACTGCTGCAGCAGAGGAAAGCACCATGTGGAGGAAATCACTGAGCTGTGCCCCAGCTGAGCCCTGGGTGTGCCTGAGCACCTCAGCCCCTCTGGCTGCTTCTGGCCTCTACCCTGTGGAGGAACAACACCAAGCTCTGCCCAGACTCCCACCACTGGGCATGCCTACGAGCCTTGGCCTCACCATCACCACTGCAGCTGCATGGAGGAAGGCACTATGTGGAGGAAATCAAAGATGCCACACAGAGGAAGCCACCGAGCTCAGCCCCAGCTCAGGCAGCTGATCCGGGCCTGCCTGCATCAATGCCCTCCCACTGCTGGCTGCGCAAAGGGTGGCCACCATGTCCCCTCCAGGCCCAGGCCACTGAGCCGTGTCTGTGACCCAGCGCACTCCTCCTGTGTGCTGACCCAGTGGACCACCACGCCCACCCTGGCTCAGCCTGCTGCCCTTGGCTATCTTAAACCAAGCACTGCTGTGAACATTTGGCTCCCACCCTCCCTCCCAGAGCATTGAACCGCAGTGGATTGGCAGTGCTGATTTGACGGGAGACTTGGTGGCCCCTCGCCCAGACAGAACACCCTGGTAGGTTCTGGTTACTTTGTACCCAACAATCGGGTGGATATCAACCACAGAGTAGGACCCTAGGAGGTACACTGCTGACAATTGTGACTACTGGGACTAAATAACCAGATACTGGCCCAGAAGTTGAAAATGACAAAACGAAAAACCAAAATGCAATCTCAAACATCTACTCCATCAGGTGCAAGAACAGGTGACAGAGAAGTGGAGGACTTTAAAAGTCATACACCAGAAATCTCTGAAAAGATAGCAAATGAAGTAAAGAAACAAATCCATGAGGCTACGGAAGAAATCAAATTAGAAGTAATGTCTTACATAAAGACACAAATAACAACCTTAATAAAGGATTTGCTCAATGTAGCTAGGGAAGAAATAGATAAAAAATACAGGAGCATGGGAAATTGATTGAAACATTGAATGAACAAAGTAGAAAACAAGCAGAATCCATGAAACAGTTTCAAAGAGATATCCAAGAAACAAAAAATTGTATTGAAAGCTGGCAAAACCATTTAAATGAAGCTGAGGATAGAATTTCAGACCTTGAGGATAGGCTCACAGATAGCGACCATGAAAAGATAGAACTTATAAAAACAACAAAGCAGCCTGAAATGACAATACAACAGCTTCAAGAAGATGCCAAGAGAAACAATGTAAGGCTAATAGGCATCAGTATGGAGGCAGGAGACAATGAAAAGGACTTAACTAAGCTATTCACAGAAGTAATGGCAGAAAATTTCCCAAACGTGGAGAAAAAAATCTGACATACAAATAAGTGAGGCATATAGAATGCCAAACAATCATAACCAACATAAATCTACACCCAGACATTTCCAGATCCCATGGAAATACAAAAAATCATGAACACCTACTTTGAAAACCTCTACTCACACAGGGTGGAAAACACAGAGAAAATGGACAGATTTCTAGAAATATATGAACTACTAAAGCTCAATCAAGAAGATATAACAATTTTGAATAACCCAATATCAGCTACTGAAATCGAAAATGTGATTAAAAACTTACCAACAAAGAAAAATCCAGGTTCTGATTGATTCACAGCTAAATACTATAAGAAATTTAGAGAAGATTTAGTGACAACTCTCCTTAACCTCTTCAATGAAATTGAAACAAAAGCAGTCCTTCCTAAATCATTCTTGGAGGGAAGTATTATCCTGATATTAAAGCCAGAGAAAGACCCAACCAAAAAGAACTATAGACCAATCTCACTAATGAACATTGATGCAAAGATTCTCAATAAAATACTGGCAAATAAAATGCAGCAAATCATCAAGAAGATTATACACCATAACCAAGTGGGATTTATTCCAGGAATGCAGGGATGGCTCAATATATGCAAATCAATAAATATAATACACCACATCAACTGAGCCAAAAATAAAAATCACATGATCATCTCAATAGACACAGAAAAAGTTTTGATAAAATCCAACACCTGTTCATGATTAAAAACCCTACAGAAACTCAGAATAGATGTTATGTACCTCAATCTCATAAAGGTCATTTATTACAATCCAACAACCAACATTATACTAAATGGACAAAAACTGAAACGTTTCACTCTAAAATCAGGAACAAGACAAGGATGTCCACTATCACCACTCCTATTCAATATTGTTCTAGAAATATTAGCCAAAGCAATCAGACAAGAGGGAGAAATAAAAGGCATAAAAATAGGAAAAGAAGAAGTTAAATTATCATTATTTGCAGATGACATGATCCTCTACATAGAAGACTCCAAAAACTCCATTAAAAGACTACTAGAGGTAATAAACAATTTCAGCAGTGTAGCTGGATACAAAGAACACTGAAAAATCAATAGCATTTCTGTACACAAACAAAAAACTCACTGAGAGAGATATTGTGGAAATATCACCTTTCACAATAGCATCTAAAAAAATGAGATACTTAGGAGTCAACCTAACCAAGAATGTAAAAGATCTATATGCTGAAAATTATACTACCCTAAAAAAGGAGATTGAAGAGGATATTAGAAAATGGAAGGATATCCTTTGCTCTTGGTTAGGAAGAACCAATATTATGAAAATGGCCATACTCCCAGAACTGTTATACAGATTTAATGCAAAACAATCAAATTACCATCAAATACCTTACAGATCTAGAAACAATATTCCTAAAATTCATCTGGAAACAGAAGAAACCTAGAATAGCAAGGACAATTCTGGGCAACAAAGGCAAGACAGGAGGCATCTCAATCCCTGATTTGAAACTATACTACAAAGCCGCAGTAATAAAATCAGCATGGTACTGGCAAAGAAATAGACCTGAGGGTCAATGGAACAGATTAGAAGATGCAAACACTACTACAAAGACACTCAGCCACCTTATATTTGACAAGGGAGCTAAACATGTTCACTGGAAAAAAAGATAGCCTCTAATAAATGGTGCTAGAAAAATTGGCTTTCCACATGCCAAAGATTGAAAATAAACCCATGCCTATCACCATATGCTAAAGTCAAAATGGGTCAAGGATATAAATATTAAAACAGAAACAGAAAATCTACTGGAAGACAAAGCAGGTAAACCCCTTGGAAATATATGGGTAGGGAGAGAATTCATTAATAAAATCAAAGCACATGGGAAATACTTCAAAGACTCAACAACTGGCATCTCATATTGCTAAAAAGTTTTTGCACTTCAAAAGAAATCACCAACAAAGTGAAAAGAAAACCCACAGAATGGGAAAGAATTTTAACCAACAGTACCTCAGACAAAGGATTTATATTTAGACCATATAAAGAACTGAAAAATATCAAGCCCCCCAAATTCAAAGACCCTCTCCAAAAGTGAGCATTGAGGATAAACACACAGTTCTCAGATGAAGATTTACAAATGGCAAATAAATATATGAAGAAATGTTCATCATCACTGGTCATTTGAGAAATGCAAATTAAAACATCTTTGAGATTTCATTTCACCCCAGAAAGAATGGTTGCCATCAAGAAATCAACTGATAACAAATGTTGGAGAGGCTGTGGGGGGAAAAGGGAACACTTCTCTACTGTTGGTGGGAATACAGACTGGTGCAACCACTGTGGAAATCAATATGCAGAATTCTCAGAAGACTAGGATTGGAAGCTCCATTCAACTCAGCTATTCCCCTCCTGGGTATTTTCCCAAAAAAACTGAAAAGGTCATATCACAGTGGTATATGTGCACCCATGTTCATAGCAGCACAATTTGTAATGGCTAAATCTTGGAAACAACCAAGATGCCCATCAACTGCAGAGTGGATGAAAAAGATGTGGTATTTTTATACAATGGAATATTACTCAGATATGAAGAAGGATGATCTTGAGGCCTTCATAGGTAAATGGAGACAACTTGAGACTATCCTCATTAGTGAAATAAATAAGAATCATAGTTATAAATATCACATTGTGTATGTATATATATATATATATATATATATATATATATATATATATATATAATGGGGCTGGGGATGAAGGTTTAAGGTAAGAAACATGAAATATGCTTAGCATATTTGAGACCCTGGATTTGACCCTCAAGCATCACCAAAATTAAGTCTTAGCAAAGGGAAATTTGGCTTTCAAATATGGTAGGTGTATATTAAATTGTTACTGCCTATTTGGGGTTTAACTAGTAGTTTGGACTAAATTTTCAATTGCATTCTTAAACTCAACTATTCTATTTCCAAGTATCCATCAACTCAAAAGAAAAGTTTGTACATACGTATGAAGAAAATTATACAAATACTATGTATTTATTTCAGCCTTCTCTGAAATAGCAGAAAAATGTATCAAATCATATGCACAGGATTTATGCTAAATAAAAACATTCATAAATATTTATCATATGTAAATGAATATGTAGTTAGATAAAATTGCTCCATATGTATATGTGGTAGACAAAAGGACTGAGAAAGATGGATATATACCTGCATAGATCCCTAAACTGTACTGATCAAGTATAATTACACCTATGTTAAAATTAAACAAACCAAAAGAAAACAAAACATGTATTTAGAAAAGTACATGTATGTATGCCTGGAAGTTCTGAATGAAGGCCTACATATGTCCTTTAATTATTTGTATACTTTATTTTCAAGAAAATATTGCTGTATTATTTGTATGGTTTTTAAATTTGAGAAAGATACTAAACAGAAAAAGAAGGAAGGGGGAAAGGAGAACAAGGGGAGGGAGGAAAGGAAGACTTCTGTGTGCCTCAGGCATCAAAATATCAGAGCAAGATTCATCTGGTCTCCTGAATGATGAATTTATCACACAAGAGCTATGCTATCTTCAACCTGTTTTGCTATGAGAAGTAGAGCAGAGTGAATTATGGTGAATCTCTGAAACCAGTGTATTGACCGAAGCACTGTTCTACTACAGGATATATAATCTTAGCCCAGTCATTCAGCCTTTTTGTACTTCAGTGTCCTATGTGAAAATGGGGGAAAATATTAATACCTATTACATGAAGTTCTTGACAAGATAAAATGCAAAATCTTTGGAAAAATACTGACAAGTGGCAAACAATGTTAGTTCTCACAGTTATTTCATCTTGGTTATTTTTTTCTTATTGCTGAGACAAAATACTTGATGCCAAAAATTAAGCAAGGAAAGGTTTATTTAGCACACAGTTTGTGAGGGTTTCAGTCCATAATCAGTTGTCTTCAAGGCAGGGTGGCATGGCACAAGGGAAACAGTGTGAGGCAACAAAAGACAAAAAAAAAAAAAAAAAAAAAAAAAAAAAAAAAAAAAAAAAAAAAAAAAAAAAAAAAAAAAAAAAAAAAAAAAAAAAAAAAAAAAAAAAAAAGCAGGAAGAGCAAAAGCAGTAGAGAGAAAGCCTTTTATTCTGCCTTTTTATTATAAGCAGCCTACCACCCTCTAGGGTGGGTGTAGCACTCACATCATCTCTGTGCCCTCTTCTTACAAATGAGGAGGATGTTTACAAAATAAGGAACCTGACTCCCTGCTGAGCTGCTTAGTCAAACTTCTAAACTTCTCTGATTGACACAATGTATCAACCATTATAAGCCACACCTCGTTGAACTGACAGATACATTTTTAAAATGGATTTTCTGTATACAAAGACATGCTTATTCTTATCATTTCACAACTTGAACATTATAACACAGGTTTAACAATTCTTAAGAACCAGTATCAAGTCTATCAACATTATATTACATTAGAACTATAACATTTTGCCTTTGGTCCTCCAAAGATTTGTGCAAGTTCCTTTATGTAAAAAACATCTGCAAGAATTGCCAAAGTCTTAATAGTTTTAGTATTGCTGAAAAGTCAAATTCCCAAGTCTCCTCTGAAATTTGAAACACATTTTTAGCTGCAAGCTGCTGTACAAACTTAAACAAGTTAAACACTTCCAATATACAAGGACACAAGATTAACATTTTCATTCCAAAAGTCACAAACAGAGGGTTTTGCTGCCAACTGGTGCAGTAGCCAGGCTTTCTTTTTTCTTGGATGTAGGGGTCAAGTGCCTGGGTAACTGGGAACTCTGAATCCAATTTTGAGGAACAAATTTTCTATACTGTTACCATTCTGGAACTTGGTGCAACTGCTGCCATTCTGAAACATGATACTCCGTGGCTTCCCCCTCAAAGCAAAGTCTTTTGCTTTTGCAGTTTTGAGGCTGCAGAGGATGGACACTGGTGGCTTCTTGTGATGGCCTCAGGCCATCTTTTATATTCTCTTGTACCTTCTCTGCAATTGAGATCTCCTCAGCTCTATCTTTGTAGTCCACAGCTTTATTGGAGCTTCCTTTCCACCCAAACTCACAATTTAAATTAAATCATCCTGCGGGGTTCTTTGCTCTTGATTTTCAACATAGATCTGGCTAAAAGCACCCAACAACAGACATGCCACACCTTCAGCATTCAACCACCTTGAAATTTCTTCTGCTAGCTTTATTAATCCACCACCCCTAATCTTAGTCTCAAGCAAAGTCTCTGGACATGAACAAAATGTAGACAAACTTTTTGGTGGGCCATAGCACATGTCATCTGGAGTCTAACAACCAATGCAGTATTTCCTCCCAGCAGAAACTTTCCAAGCCTGATCTTCATTGGTTTTCTGGTCTTCTGAGCTCTGACTAGAATCTCCCATACATACAGCCTAAGGTTTTCCAGCTCTACTCTTCCAGCAAAATCTCCAAAGCTTTCCAAACTCTTCCCTCAAGCCAATCCCAAAGGCTCTTGAACCTCATCATCAAGTACCATCACAGAAACATCCCCACTCCTGGTACTAAGTTCAATCTTGGTTACTTTTCCTTGTTGTTGGAACAAAATACACAATGCCCAAAATTAAAGAAGGAAAGGTTTATTTAACTTACAGTTTGGAGGTTTCAGTTCATAATCAGCTGGCTCCAAAGCATGGTGACATGGCACAGGGGCAACACTTCAAGGCAGTGGAAGACAGCAAAAGCAACAAGAGCAAAAGGGGGGAAAATAAGCCTCTTTTCCTGCCTTATGTTGTAAGCACAATGTATCAACTATTATAGCTAATATCCCTGAGTATTCCCTATATGTTTTGGTAGAATGCACTGCTTTCTTTGCTTCCATGGGATACAGACAAAGAAGGAAATGATGGAAGTAAACTTGAATATGAGTTGACTCAGCTGCAAACACAGCCCTGGATTCTGAGGACACACAGACCCAAAGAAGGAAGATTGTAAACCAGTGAGTGAGCAATGCTTACCATGCACTGAAATGCTTGCCAGTATATGTATGATTTTCAAGTATACTTTCAAAATAGTAGATCTCAGGAAATGTACTGATCAAGTGAATACTAAGTTATAGTGCCGTATACCTAATCTATCTGAGCTCAAATTCTAGTTTACAGCAGACGATGTTAGACCATTTTACCATTTGAAAAAAAAAAGTGATTCAAATACCTACTTCACACTGTTTAGGAGTTGTAAATAATATTTGCATATTGCTTAATACTATCTGGAGCAAGGTAGGTGTTGAGTAGATGAAAACACCATCATTATTATTATATGAACGTATCTACCTAAGCTGGCTCACTTGTATCCAATGTTTCCAGCATCATTTATAGAAGAAATCATCTCTCCAATGTATGTTTCTGACATTATAGAAAAATCAATTGGCTATAGGTATATCAATTTATTTCTTCTCTGTTCTGTTCTGTTGGTCTGTGTGTCCATTTTTATACCAGTTCTGTGTACTCTTATAGTTTTTTAGCATATTATAAAGTCAGGTTACGTGATGCGTTCAACTTTGTACTTTTTGCTCGAGATTAGTTTGGCTGCTTGGAGTCCTTTTTATTGTCCCATATGAATTTTAGGTTTGTTTTTTCTAGTTCCATGAAGTATGTCACATTAATTTATACACAGTGCATTGAATCAGTAAATTTCTTTAGATTTAGGAGATGATTCAGAATTATCTTGTGCTCAGAATGGGAGTGTTGAAAAGTGCTTGGATCGTGTGGGCACTGTACTTATTGGTGAACTCATTCACTCATGACTTCAGGGTCTATTTGTGCTGGTTGGGAAAGGTGTCATTGAGGGCATGACCTGGAAGAGTATATCTCTCTGCTTCTGTTAGTCTCTTCGCTCTCTGATTTCTGGCTGCCCTGAGATAAACAGACTTTTGCCTGCCAGCCCCTTTGTCGTATCATTTCTGTGTTGGAGCCAGCTGACAATGGACTAAATCCTCCAAAAAACTGTGAGCCAATATAAACCTCTCCTCCTTTAAGTTGTGGGTATTGGGTATTGTGCTTCCAAAACAAAAAAGAGTCTAAAACAGGTGGTATGGGTACTTTATCAATATTAATTAATCCAATTAATGATCATAGAATATCATTCCATTTATTTATATCTTCTTAAATTTCTTTTATTAATATTTATAGTTTTTATTGCAGTATTCTTTCATCTCTTTCATCTCTTTCAGTTACTCCAAGTATTACAGTTCTGGCAACCATTGTAAATAGAATTACTTTCTTAATTTCTTTTTCAGACAATTCACTAGTGATGTATAGCAATACTGCTTATTTTTGTGTGTTAGTTTTGTATCCTACAACTTTACTGAATTTGTGCCTTAGTCTTAGTCTTGTGGTGGAGGCTTTGGAGTTTTCCATATGTAAAATCATGTTATCAGAAAACAGTGAAAATTCAACTTTCACTTTTCCAGTTTGCATGATTTTTTCCTTTTTTCTCTTACCTGGTTGCTCTGGCTAGGATTTTCAGTCCTATGTTAAATAAAAGTGATGAAAGTGGACCTCCTTGTCTTATTTTGGGTCCTAGAAAGCTTTCAGATTTTTTCACAAACACTTAGGTTAGCCATGAGTTGTTTTAGTTTTAGTGACTTTACTTTTCTTTTCATTTTCTATGTTTCAAATCAATTACTTAGTCTGTAAACCTCTTCTCACTCAAGAACTCCTACTTAGTCTCCATAACCTTTTTCTTATTTCATGATTGTACTTCCTTCTATTATCTATGAAGACTTTATATACATTAACTTTAACATTCTTTTCAGATTTGTCTATCTTTTCCTCTTTCCTTGGGAACAAATACTCCACCTTACTGGGTTTTTTGTTGGATTTTAAAATATCTAGTTTTTGGAGAAAAACTAGATATTTGTGCTGTGTAATACTGGTTTTTCACATTCATCAGTCTGATATTTTTTTGTACATTCTGTTAGGCTTGGTGTGATTTTACAGAAGCCTCAAATAGTCACACCAGTATCCAAAGCTCAAAACTATCTCTAATATTGAGATTCAGAGATCTTGCCCCATGGAAAATTCCTATTTCAATCTCAATTTCAGTACATAAAATCCTAGTCTGTAGTCATGCTAGGTTTTTTTTGTTTATTCTATAAATTACTGAGGAAGTATCTAATGTCTATACATAAATACAGTTAAAGCTATATATTTTGAAGATTTTTTCATATACTAGACACATAAACTAGCCCTTGGCTTTGCACAAGGAGAGCCACTCTACTATGAAATATGTGTGAGAGTACTTAATTCCTTTCATGCTTCTGAACTCAATGTGTCTAGGTCATGCCTAAGAGACCAGATCATTGTACACGACTAATCTGATACAATTTTGAAACGTCTTTGTCCCTACTAATTTTTCTGCCTTTTCTTGTTAGTTTTATTATTATTAAATAAACTTTTCCTCCCATTATTACTTTTATCATTTTAACTGTTTTATGAGGATAACATTTTAAGTTCACCACTCTCAAGACTGCTTTTTCTCTATACTTTCTACTTTCAATAAATAATTATTGCACATCTATCAATATTACCACATTGGATTAGTTGAGGAGAAAAAAATAGATATAATGAGAAAAAACATGGTATCTGTTCTAAAAGACAAATGTTGAAAGTAATGAATATAAAAAAAGCCAACTAAGAGATTATATATGATAGGGGTTCAATAAGTAGTAGCTAATGTTATAAACATTATCATATGGAATGACTATTTTTTGTCCAGCTCTGGAAATTGAGCCAAGGTCTTCCCACCAAGCTATATCCCAAACATTTTTTTATTTTTTTGTTTTGAGACAGGAGCTCTCTAAGTCATTAAGTTGTCCTAGCTGGGCTTGACCTTTCAATTCTCCTGCCTCAGCCTGCCAGTGTGCCTAGAATTACAGGTATGTGCTACTTCACCCAACTGAGTTAATGAGATATTTTAACTCAAAAAATAAAATGCATTTATTTTATTATAAAATTCATTTATTTTATCAGAAAATAAGGAAGGATAATTTTAAAAGGAAAATGAGTTATTAAGGTTATGCACTCTATATTTATGAATACAAATAAAGAGATTAAAATAAAAGTTCAAGAAACTTGTAGGAGAAGCTGTTAAATCTTTAATGTCAATGTAAAATTCTACCAACTCCCTTACATGTTTGCATCCAGGCTCATCATTCATTCAGTTCACAGTCTCTTGATGCATAGATGTTTCAAGTTTCAATATTAGTTCTGGCCATGTAAGCCATGTAGTCTTGAGAAAACTATTAACCCTTCCTAAATTCACTTTGCTATTTGTAAACTGAGACTACTAACATATCTTGAGGCTATATTGTTGTTGGGATAAAATATTTAGCAATGAGCACTGATAAATTTCACTACTGTTACTCCATAGTAGGCACTATGCGTAAGTGCACAGATCTCAAATTTGGCCTCAAGGAGTTTACACTATAGCAAAAGAGATGGACTTTTTTTTTTTATTGGTACCAGGGATTGAACTCACAACAGTGTGTTTGCAAGGCAGGAGCTTATACTGCTGAGCTAAATACCCAGCCCCTAGATAGACATTAAGTAAGGAATCATACCAGGGAATATGGCAGGTGCTTGTGCATTGGCAAACAGAAACACCAAGATGTCACCCAGGATTTGGAGGCATATTTATTTAACATAAATAAATCTACACCCAGACATATAACAATTAAGATCCCAGAAATTCAGCACAAAAAAAAATACTAAAAGCTGTTAAACAAAAGAAACAGCTCATCTGTAAAGGGAAGCCCATTATAATTATAGTGAATTTCTCAACACAAACTCTCAAGTCAAGAAGAACTTGAAGTATTTCCAGTCCTGAAGGAAAATAGCTTCCAAGCAAAATTAATGTATCTTGCAAAACTATATTTCAAAATTAATAGAGAAATAAGATACTTCCATGACAAAGAACAACTGAAGAAATTCATGACCACAAAACCAACCCTACAAAGAGTACTGAAAGATATCCTAGATAGAGACAAAAATTATCACAATTCCCAGAACAACAGAAAGAAGTCACCAGGTAGGACAACGAATTAAGGGAAAAAACAGGGGACCAACCACAGGAAATAAAGATAAGCCAATACTCCACACAACAGGAACACAGAAAAAAAACAGAGGTAGCTATTCTATTTGCAGATAATGTGAACTTTAGCCAGGGATTTAGCTCAGCGGCATAAGCACCTGCCTTGCAAGTGCATGGTCATGAGTTTGATCCCTGGTACAAAAAAAAAAAAAAAAAAAAAAAAAAAAAAAAAAAAAAAAAAAAAAAAAAAAAAAAAAAAAAAAAAAAAAAAAAAAAAAAAAAAAAAAAAAAAAAAAAGAGATAATGGAACTTCAAACTAAAAATGATCAAAAGTGATAAATAACATCACCACATACTTGTTAGGGGAAAATTTCAAAAGTAAGAAATAACAACCATAAATATATATGCACTGAATATGGGAGCACCCAACTATAAAGACATATTAATAGATATGAAAAACAAATAAGCAATAACACAATCATAACAGAGGACCTTAACATCCCATTGTCACACAGAGATAGATCAACCAGACAAAAAGTCACCAAAGGAACAGCAGAACTGAATCAAACATGTAAACAAATAGACTTAGTAGACACTTACAGAGTGTTCCACCAACAAAATCAAGATGTACGTTCTTCTCGGCTACACATAAGATATTCTCTAAAATAGATCATATATGAGCCCATAGAACATGCTTAAATAAATGCAAAGGAATTGAAATTATCCCATGCATATTATCCAATCATACTACAATAAAAATGAAAATTAATGCCAAAAGCAGTGGCAAAATTAAATTCCATAGCAGTGAATTCTCACATCAGGAAAACAGAATAAACACAAATAAACAACATAATGCTCCACCTAAAGCTTCTAGAAAAAGAAGAACAAATAAAGACCAAAGTTCATAGAATGGAGGAAATTATAAAGATTAAAGCTGAAATTAATGCAATTGTGTCTAAGAAAACAACACAAAGAATTAGTGAATCAAAGAGTTGATTCTTTGAAAGAATAAACAAAATTGATAAACCCTTAGCCAACTTTGTCAAGAAAAGGGAAGAAAAACTCAAATTCACGCAATGAGGAATGAAATGAGTGAAATCACTATAGATCCTGTGGAAATTCATAAGATCATGAATAACTTCTTCAAAAATCTTTATGCTTATAAAATGGAACACCCAGAAAAAATAAAGAGATTTCTATAAATGTATGAATTACTCAAGCTGAAATGAGAAGATACAAGTATTTCAAATAAGATAATATCAGTTACTGAAATTAAAAATGTAGTAAGAAATTTATCAACAAAGTGCAGATCTGATGGATTCATGGCTGAATTCTACAAGAAATTTAGTATCAATACTCCTCAAATTATTTAATGAATTTGAAAGGGAGGCAATTCTCCCTAACTCATTCCTGGAGGCAAGTATTATTCTAACACCAAAACCAGAGAAAGATCTAAATACAGGTCAATGTCCCTATTGAACATAGCGCAAAAATCCTTAATAAAGTACTAGAAAACAATACAGTAAAGCATCAAGAAGAGTGAAAATCATGAACAAGTGGGATTCTATGACAAACGAACAGCCAACATCATACTAAAAGGACAAAAACTGAAAGTTTTCATTTTAAAATCAGGAACAAGACAAGAATATCCACTTCCACCACTTCTATTCAATATAGTTCTGGAAACACTAGCCATAGCAATTAGACAAGAGAAAGAAATAAAACAAATAAGGATAGGAAGTGTGATATTCTACATAGAAGACCCCAAAACTTCACTAAAAGACTACCAGAGTGAATAAGCAAATTCATCAGCATAACTGGATACAAAGTCAACACTCAAAAATCAATAGCATTCCTATACACAAACAACAAACTCATTGAGGGAGAAATTAGGGAAGCAACACCTTTCAAAGTAGCATCCAAAGAATATGAAATACTTAGGAATCAATCTTACAAAAGAGGAAAATATCTATATCTTGAAAATTACTATACTCTGAAAAAGGAGATTGAACTGGTTATCAGAAAATGTAAAGATATCCTTAGCTCATGCATTGGAAGAACCAACATTGGGAAAATGGCCATACACTCAAAACTGCTGTATATATTTAATGCAATCCAAATCAAAATACCATTAACATATCTCACAGAGCTAGAGAAAGCATTCCTAAATATCATTTGGAAACAGAATAGATCTAGAATAGCAAAGGCAGTCCTGGGCAACAAAGGCAAGGCAAGAGACATCACGATTCCTGACTTGAAATTATACTACAAAGATACTGTGATAAAATCAGCGTAGTACTGGCAAAAACCAGACCTGAGGATCAGTGGAACCAGTTAGAACATTTAAACCCAACTACAAACACCTTAAACCACTTTATCTTTGACACAGGGGCCAAATATGTCCACTGGAAGTAAGATGGCCTCTTTATTAAGTGATGCTGAAAAAACTGACTTTTCACATGCTTAAGAATAAAACTAGATCTGTGTCTATCACCATGCAATAAACTAAGGTCACAATGGATAAAAGATCTAAATATTAAAATGGAAACACTAAATCTACTGAAAGACAAGATAGGTAGAAATCTTGAAGACAGGGATTAGCAGAGAGTTCATGAACAAAACACAATCTGCATGGGAAGTACTTCAAAGAGTCACCAGCTGGGATCTCTTTGTATTAAAAAGCTTTTGCACTTCAAAAGAAATCACCAACAGAGTGAAAAGGCAATCCAATAGAATGGGAAAAATTTTTAGCCAGCTGCTCCTCAGACAAATGACTTCTTCTATCTAGAACATATAAAGAAAAATATCAGGTCCTCCAAATTCAAAGACTCAATAAAAAAATGGACATCTTACATGAGAACACACTTCTCAGATGAAGAAATAGAAATGGCAAATGAATACATGAAAAAAAAGTTTGACATTGTTGGTCATTTAAGAAATGCAAATTGAAACAGCCCTGAGATTTCATCTCACTCCAGAAAGAATGACTATCATCAAGAAATTTACCAATAACAAACACTGGTGGGGCTGTGAGGAAAAAAAATGGAAATTTCCTCACTGTTGATGAAAGTATAGACTGATACAAACACTATGGAAATCAGTGTGGAGTTTCCTCAAAAAACTAGATTTGGAGGTCCCATTTGACTGTATATTCCCCTTCTGGGTATTCTCCTAGAAGAACTGAAAACCTCATACAACAGCAATAGATGTGCACACATGTGTATAGCAGCACAATTTGTAATCACTAAATCTTGGAAACAGCCCAAATGACCATCAACTATGGAATGAATAATAAAGATGTACTTTTATACATTGGAGTACTACTCAGGTATAAAGAAGGATAAACTTGAGATTTTATAGGTAAATGGATGTAACTTGAGACCATACTCATAAGTGAAATTAAAAGGAAAGAAAGCTACATGAAGATAGAAAATAATGATTAGATTCAAATTTTCAAGGTTTTCTTCTGAGAAATCAAAAAGAAAATATACAGAATCACAAACATGATTTCCACATCATAATGACACATAAGGTTTTTTTTCATTACAAAGCCAAAAGCTGGTTGAACATGTCCAACCACTGGATTTCCTAAAATATTGAAAATCTCTTGAGAAGTGAAATATTTTTCTCAGTACTGTTGTCTAGTTTTAGTCTTCTTTAGTGTCCTCACTGCAGGTGTGCATATCAGATGGGAACATACCACTTAGGGAGTAAGGATCCATACAGCATTTGTTAAGTCAATAGTATTTAATGTTCATATATTAAGAAAATTGGTTTTTTTCTCACCAAATAGCAACACACACAAAATTTATTGTCACTTAAAGAAAAATAACACTGCCTAAACAGAGACTTAATCTACACTTCAAATATCAAGTTTATCCAGGATCATGACATAGGTAACATATAAATTTTACCATATTACATACTTCATAGTAGAGAGCTATAGTGCAACTAAACAGTAAAACTGTAAGATAAATATGAGTGCTTGATGTTTTGATTTATGTCAGTTAAACTCAAGAAACCATTTGTCTCTTATCTGGCCACAATTCTAGTTGTACATACCAGAATGGGCAGGTAGAAGGATATTTTTACTCAAACCAAATAGTTTTGGTAATGTGTTCATAGTTTTAACAAGTTTAAGAAAAAAATATGAAACAGTAGACTAGTAAGAAAATTTTGGTTATCTGTTGTTCTTGGCCAATAATAACAAATAATTTGGAATTCTTACTCTCTCAAACTTTGCATGTTGAAGTCCTACCTCAGAATATAACTATATATTGAGATGTTTTTAAAGAGATGATTAAGTTAAAATGAGAGTATTAGTGTGGGCTGTAATCCAATTGATTCATCTCCTTATAAGAAGAGGGCAATGGACATATATGTAAGCATGAAAAAACACACTCAGATCCAGCCAGCCATCTGCAAGCCAGAGAGGCAGACACAGACACAGACACAGACACAGACACAGACACAGACACAGAGACACACAGAGAGAAACAACCAACTAAACAAACATACTCACTGTCATGGTTTATGTCGGTGGCCCCCAGGCCTCATGTATTTGCATTGTGCATTTGTGATTGGTTCATTGTCTAGCGCTTGGATTGGTGGTGTCAGTGCTACACCCTCCTAGGGGGTGGAGCCAGGATGTGATGTAATGGCAGGAAGAAGGTGTGTTTCGCTGTCTTGCCAGTTAGCACTTGCTGTTTGCAGCCACCACGAACTGTGGCCCTGCCATGCCACCCTGCCTTGGAGCCAACTGAGTATGGACTGAAACCTCCAAAAACTGTAAGAAATAAACCTTTCCTGTCCCAACTTTGGGCATCAAGTATTTTGTCTCAGTGATGAGTAAAATGTAACTAAGATGCTCACATCTTGATTTTGAACTTCTACTCTCCAGAAGTGTTATAAAATAATCTTCTACTGTTTAAGCCACTCAATCTGTGGTATTTTGTTATAACAGACAAACATAGATGTATATTTCAATACTTAATATGAATGATTATCAGTTGCCTGGATTCTCTTTTAGAAGCAATAATGATTTTGAAGACATTGGTGTTATGTGATTTATTGATTGGGCCAAAAACTGGGTTATATAATTGAAGAGTAGAGTTAGCAAAAATCAGAAGAGGTTCATAGTAAAATGTCATTCCCTTGTACATAATTGAGGCAGTAAATACTTGAAGGAATTTTTGATATCAAAAATAGTAGATTACCTACATAAAACCAGTGGTAATTTCTTGATGTGTAACAAATATTGAGATTAAATCAGAATAACTGAATCTCATAAATCTTGTGATCCATGACTTTACCATCACCCACAAACTGTCTAGAATTCTAGCTCTCTTCAGATGCTTTCACTATTATGCATAAGGAATGAGAAATATGTGTTTATCTGTGATCTCCTCAATCATGGTATCCTTTATGTTCAATGCAGCTTTTGAATACAGCATTAAAATAATGTTTAAATGACTGAGTGCAATGTCCTCAAATAAGAAACCATATGTCTCTGCAATCAGTGCTACTTCACAGCTGGTACAAGTTCTTGGGTTCTTATGGGAAAAAAAATCATTTGACCTAAATAAAAAGATTGAGCCATTTCTCAAAACAGAACCCATCCCCAGGAAGCTCAACCAGGGTATTTTAAGCACTTCAAAGAACTAATAGTTTTCTCTATAGAGGTTGCAGTGGAACCACAAATACTGTATAATGTGTTTATTTAAATTCCAAAGAGCTCTAGATTTTATTGTCCTCTGTCAGAACTTTCCTTGTCTTTGCAAATTTTTCTGATTTCATATTATCTGTGCTTACAACTGGAGTTCATGAGTATAAAACTCTAGGGATCTCAGTAGCCTGTACCACTGAAAATGGCACCTTGGATTTAGGATTCCATTTGACACAATATTTGGCAATGGACGATTAGGACAGAATAACAATGGATATGTAGGAGACAGTGGGAGAAATGAGTAAATCTCAAAGTAGTGGTTTTTCATTCAGCCTTACACACCATCTTCATTTGAAATAAAGAAATGATGGTATTTAATAAACTAGCAATGAGGTAGTAACCAGAGAACTTACAATAAACAAAGACAAATTATTAAGGAGAGTTACGTTGATGGCGCCTTCCTTGTCAACAATGTCTAGTAACTCAGAGCCTTCCTTTTCCTCCAGATTGCAGAGCAGGAACACCTTATCCATGAAGTTCTCATTTACAGATGTAAATTTCCCTTTCAAAAAATTGTTCTTTCTACTCTGTGAGAGCTTTTGTGTCCTCAGTTTCTCAAAATTTTCAATTCAGAATAATCTTTATGCGAAAAGGCCATATTTTGGGGTGGCACCTTCTGGTCTCCAAAACCAAGATCCTTTGATATTAACAATGAGGTGTACATCATTGTATAGAATATACTTTTGAAAGTATTCAGAGAGCTATTGAAAGTCATAACATTAAAAGATTACCATATTAATGCCTCTATGAAGTCCTAGTTTAGGTAACCTATTTTAGTTTACATGTTCTAAACTTACTTGATTGCAGCATTGGACTCTTTTTCTAAAACACAGTGCTTATTAAAATCTTGTGAACGTTTCTTTTCTGAAACATAGTCTAGAAAAAGCTGTTTTTAAGAATATAGTTAATCGCCTTAACAATAATTCCAAAAGCTAAAGAAACATTCCAAACTGTGTGGTTTTCATTAATCATGTTATGGCTCAGATACCCATGAATTGATATAGAATTTTATTAAAAACATTGTCAGTCTTGTGGGAATTCTAGAGACTTGGAGTTCAGGCTGATCAAGAGAAAAGATGTGACTGCAGGTAGGACATATATTTTATCTGGGAAACATTTTGATAGATTTACATGCAGATGAAGCTCTTCACAGAACAAGTCAGTCTGCAGGCTACTACTAGATCACTACACAGAAGGCGAAGAGTTTCTGAGAAAAGGAATATTTAAGAGGACTTCAGATGACAGGCACAAAAGAAAATCCCTGATTACAGAGTTCTGAGCTTGATGTGGTAGCCCATAACTATAATCTCAACCCTCTGGGAAGCTGTGGCAGGAGGATTACAAGTTCAAGACCAATCTGCTTCAAATAAATAAAAAAGCTGAGGATGTACCTCAGTGTGAATACCCTAGGTTCAATCTCAAGAAAGAGAGACAGAGACAGAGACAAGGACACAGACACAGAGACACAGAGACAGAGAGAATTAGAGAAAGGGAGACAGAAAATGAGACAGAAAGAGAAAGGGAGGGAGAGAGAGAATAAATTCTAAAGGTAGTATCTTAGAATCTTTAATGTACTACCTTAACTTTTCAACCAAATGTTGAGTGCAGTTTTAACATTTTATTTACATGTTTATTTTTGGTTTTATGAGACAAGATATTAGCTAGCTTTGCATTCACTATATATCTTTAACTGGCCTTGAATTTACAGCTTTCCTCCTGCCTCAGCTTCCTGGGATTATACTGCTAGGATTACATGCACTGCCACATACAGCTAGGGTTCAATTTTAGAGTATTCAATGCAGGCAGGCTCAAAGTAACTAAAATGTACTTACATGGATATTATTTCAGACAACTGGTTGTGTAAAATTTTGAGTTTTGTTCTGGTACTCAGCTTGCATTGGAGAAATAATAACCAAAGGACAATTACACAGGAACTATCTTTGACCCATTTATTCAAAAATCTTATTTCCCTGCTAGGCATGGAAAGTAGTAGTACAAATTTTAATTTGTCATACAATTTATTTCCCCTTCACTTTCAGGTGTTCTGCAAAAGTACCAGATCAGGTATAATGAGATTTACCAACTCGTTCATTAAAAATGAAATGAACACAGGCTCTGAAGTGAGACACAAGTTGTGACTCCAGGAAATTGTTTAACATTTCTGACTCTCAATTTCTTCCTCTGTGAAATGACAATAATAGTACTTTGGATTATAAAACTTAAATATGATTATACTAAGCAACAAATCTAGCATATGTGTTCAGTAAATTTTCATTTCCTTTTCTGTTTATAATTATTTTTGCTTCCTTCATCTGTCCTGGTTCCTCTAACTTTGATTGTAGGCTAAGACTCTAAAAGTTAAAGTTAGTCTTCATTTAACAGGTCCTTTTGGCAAACTGTCTTCAATCAAAGAGATAATTTTGTTTTCACTTTCCTGATATTTTCTAACAATTTCTTGAGCTACAAGATTCAAGATTGCCTCAGGGATTCCTACTCCTAGCCACTAATCCTAACTTCAACTTTTTGTATTTGTTATTATTTCATAATTTAAAAGGATTTATTCTTAACAGTTTTATACACAGATAAGACAATGTTGATGTGCATCACTTAATGTATTCTCTGATTAGGGCTATGGTTTTGTTGCCTCTTTTGGCTATATTGAAATATTCCATCAGCAATAGAGTTTCAATAATTCAGAATTCTGTTTTGAGAACTCACAGCATTTCATCTTCATGCATAACCAAAGTTGTTTTCCCTTTAGAAGTTCTTTCCCTCATTAAAACACATTTAACACATTTCAGTACATTGCAAGTGTATTGGGAATTTTTCTGTCACTTGGATGTTCCCTTCCCCAAAATAGATTTCTATTCTATACCTATGGCAATTGCTGTGTATCCTTCTGAAAAGACAACAGTGCTAAAGGAATTTCTTAATGATACTTCAATCCATCTGAACCATTGATTGATTTTTCTTATCCTGATTCCATGTGTTTATTAAGAATAATTTAAGTTCCTGTTATGTGCTAGAAAATATTGTAGGTACTGGGAGGTATTAATGAGTGAGAGAAATGTTGGTCTTGTAGAGTTTAGTTGCTAGTAATCAGAAATGAACACTAAATAAGTCAACATAAAAATAAGCAAAGTAATTCCAAACACAGACAAATTCCTAGAATGTGTCTGAGCTTGATGAGAGAAACAAGGATCAGAGGAAACAAGAATTTTTACAATCTCAGGGTCTCTTCTTTCCCAGATAAAACCAAGATGAGGTGATGGAGATTATATGAACCTAAATTGATCTGAAGATCTAGGAGAATAAGAACAGGATCAATATCCTTCTACTGGGTAAAGCACTGGAAAGAGATGAAGCCACAAAATTTCCCCCAGGCTCTGCATGTTCTAGAAGTTAAATATTTATCTACTTGTGTCCTCTATGAAGATGATTGTCTTAGTTACTTTTCTACCATTGCTGACACAAAATACCTGATGCCCAAAGTTAAAGGAGAAAAGATTTGTTTAGCTCACAGTTGTTAGAGTCCATAATCTGCTGTTTCCAAGGAAGAGTAGCACGTAACAGAGAGGCAACAGTTTATGGTGGCAGAAGACAGAAAAAGCAAAAAGAGACAGAGAAAAAGACAAAGCTTTTCTATCCCTTATATTATATGAAGGCTACCCACCCAAAGGTGAGGGTAGCTCTTATGCCCTTAATTCCAGAAATGGAACATGAATAAATCACCAACTTTAAATTCAACCACTTCATGAGGCTTTGGGGAAACATGCAGACACAAACCATGATGTTCTGTCCCTGGCCCTCCAAAGACTCTTGTATATATACCTTAATGCAAAAGGCACTTAGTCTATCTCTAAGGGTTGTCAAAGCCCTAACAGATTTAGCATTGCTGAAAAGTCCAAGTCTCAAGGTTCCTCTGAGATTTAAGGCAAACTCTTAGCTGCAAACCCCTGTACAAAGGAAAAGAAAGTTAAACACTTCTGCCATACAATGGCACAAAATATATACATTTCCATTCCAAAAGTTGCAAACGGATATGCAAAGGAATGTGACCAAGCAAGTCCAACATCCAGCAGGGCAAACACTTAGTCCTGTAGTTCCATGTGCAGCATCTGAAGCAATCTGTAAAAATATAATACTCCAAAAACCTTGGGTGATTCTGTCCCTACAGCACTTCCAGTAGCTGTCAACATCCATGGCTTCTCTCTGCTTCCTCCTGCAGTTTTCCTTAGACAATCTACATTCCCAGTTTCTCCAAAGTCTTAAGGTCTCCACTACACCTTTGGTTTCATCCTCACAGTTTCATCCACTGCCTTGTCATGTGCACACTGCCTAGCCTCCTAGACCTTTTAAAATCTGAGTGGAAACCTTACTGATCCCACAACTCTTGTATTCTGTGGTTGATAGCAAGGTCTGTTGCCAGCTGGAGCAGTAACCAGGTTTTCCTCTAATGACTATAGGGACCTAGTCCCTGGACTGCCATGAATTCTGAATCCAGTTCTGAGGAACAAATTCACTAGACTGCTGACATTCTGGAATATGGTGCTCTGTGGTTCTATTCTCAAAGCAAAGTATGTCACTTTTGCAATTTTGAGGCTGCAAATGGTGGTGTCTTACTGCTTCTTGTGATGCCCCCAGTCCATTTTTTCTATTCTCTTGTTCCTTCTCAGCAATCAAGATCTCTTCTGCTCTATCTTCACAGTCCATGGCTTTACTGGAGCTTCTTTTCTGATCAAAGTCAAATTTTAAATAATTCTGTTGGGCTCTTTGCTCTTGATTCTCAATATACATCTCACTAAAAACCCCCAACAGTAGCTATGCCACTGTCTTAACATTCAACAGCCTTGAAATTTCTTCTGCCAGATTAATTAGTCTGTTGTCCTTAATCAAAGTCTCGGCAAAGTCTCTCGACATGAGAGAAAATGAAACATACTTTCTACCAAAGTGTAATATACATTGTCTGGAGTCCAGCAGCCAGTGCAGCCCTTCTTCCCAGCAGGGACATCCCAAGGTTGGTCTTTAATGGCTGTCTGATCTTTGGAGCTCTAACCAGAATCTCTCATACACTACAGCCTCAGGCCTTTCAGGTTTACTTTCACAACTGGTATCTTGAAACCTGCCCTAACGCTTTCTAGTCCTGCAAGCCAGTTTTAAAGAATGCTAAAGCACATGGTCATGTATAGTCATACCAATAAACTCACTTCTCTAATACCAAAGTTTATCATAGTGAGGGATTTTCAAGGGAATAGATTTAAAAGGACACATAATTTATAGGATTATTTTATAATAGTCACCCAAAAAGCCAAATGCAGAAGAATGTAGGAGATTTGTCCATGCACTAGAGACACAAAGCATTCATCTGAGACCACGGATGGCATGGTACTGTCATGCATAAGTCTAGCAGAAGACTCAGAGCCCATGACAATGTGTTTCATGAGTCCAGTTGGAGGCGTAGAGCCCACAACAATGTCTCATGCAAGTCTGTATCAAGGATCTTCACTGGGAAGGCCCAACAGGCAGTGGTGGAATCTAGAAAATCTGCACCAGCAGAATAAAAGATCTGTGCCAGCAGGCTGAGAGGTCTGCCCTAGAGCTAAGAAGTAATGATCAAGGTAAGGATCAGTGCTCTCCCAAAAACAACCACAAACATCTTATCCTCAGTGACAAGGACCCAAGCTCCTCTGATGATCATAACCAAGTTCACATCAGGCAAAAATACAGTGTGACAAGTTTCTCCAGGTGAATCAGTGGCATACCATTTTCCTCTCCAGTTCTCTTTTTATACTTCTGGCAACAATTCTTAGGTGAACTTTCCTTGCCCAGTACCATGATGATTGAGTTTAGCTGTGTATTACAAGTTGACCATCAGTTAATCAACTACAGTACTGTGTCCCCCAAGATGCTTAATAAAAACTCAGAAATGCAAAAAGTCATGATTACACATAGTTCATCAGGAACTAAAGAGGTCTTTTAATTGGGGCTTGAGAGCTGTTCTTTGCTGCTTTAAAGATTTTAATGCCAATGGATGTGTTAAAGGAAACAATGTCTTTTTCTTGAAAGTTCACATCTACATCTTTATATAGCATTGAAATAAGTTGGGGAACAGAATAAGCCATGGAAGGATTAAAAGTAACCCTGAAGACATAAATTGCCCAATTATAACTTCAGCTCATATAAAAGTGCATATGCAATTAACTCTTCATAATGGCAGCCCCTTGTACACTTTATATGACTTTTACCAAGAAAATGACTTGTTTTTTTAGCCTTTGGATTTGAACAAAGTTTTAAGCAAGTGTATGAATGGTTGAAACCACCCCCACACTCCCATGTAGATAATCAAAGCTTATAAGCATTTGATTAACTTGACCATGTCCAAGAGTGAATAAGTGGTTATGACTTCATAAATAAACTGAGGAGCTTTATGTCACTGGAGTTAAAATCTCACTGGTGTAATAAGACCCAGTGCAGAAGACTAACAGTGCACTCTAGGAGGTCCAAGTTGCTTAACATATTCTTCCTCTCTTCTCTTCTCAGTTCCCACTCTTGAAAATATACATTTTTAAAATTCTAGTGAACTACTATTTCTATAATTTGAAAATCTCAGAAAAAACTTCAAATATATATTTATGGGCTCCATAAACTTAAATACATATGGGTTTATGTGGTCTTTATTATTTGCAGAAGAAAAACATGCATTAAAGAAAACAAACATCAAATATGTATCTACTCCTGAGGAAATAGAAAATAGGAATGGTGAGTGGCTAGAATAGGTCATAGTTTTATAAAAATGAAGTTTGATTAATCATGTAAAAAGGGAAAACTAAGGTAAGATAGTGACATAATTATATTTATATTGCACAAAACACTTAAATAAGTGTATTTTGGGGAAGTATTTGAATTTCTCCCTACTTCCTATTTCTCTCTTTTCTATTCTGCTGTTGATTTGTATATTTGCACATATTTCATGTTTCTTATTTAAGAGAAATCATGTGATATTTGAGCTTGTGCATCTGACTTATTTCACTTATTTCCCCAATCATTTGTGATTCTTACATATGATTCTAAAATTTATTAGGACCACTGACTGCTTTCAGTAGTTGGTCATGAATTCTACTCTGAATTTATAGAGTGAAGACCCAGATATAATATCAGTCTGCTCAGATGCAACCTTTCCTGTTTTTTTAAGTCCTGCACCCTGCTAATTTCTTGTGTGTATTCATGTTTCTGCATTCTGAAGATCAGTTTTTTCTCTCTATTTCTGTTTATATATTTATTAAATTTTATGGTAAGGACAGTCTTCTTCCACCGTTTTAAAGGAAATTTATTTTTTCCTAGCTCTTAGCAAGTTCTATCTACCAATTCCCTATTCTTCTATATTGCACTTTATTGATGAAAAAGTAATAGCTCAAACTTCTTAGTAGGAATGTAATACCTACTTTGATGCTCTATTTGAAAATAGAATTGTCAAAGGAACTGAAGCACATTTTCTGGCAGTACTTTACTACCCTACCTACCTACCAGACCTCAGGCTTTTACTGTTGTGATGGATTAACTGATGGTCAACATGTAACACCCAGTTAAACTGAATCAGCATGGTGTTGGGTATTGAAGTCCCCCTTGAGGATTGTTACCAACAGCATAAGAAGAGAATTGGAGGGGAAGATGGTGTGCTGTTTATTCTCCTGGAGAAGCATGTCATGCTGGTTCTTCGGATATGAACTCAGTCATTCTCATCATCTCATCAGAGGAACTTGGGTCATTGAGGATGGGTGTGGTTCTTTTCAGGGAAGGTCTAGTCCTTATCTTGAGTGTCACTTCCTGACTCCAGTGCAGAGCCCCCAGCCTGCTTGCACAGAAACTTCATCTCACAGGTATAGAATTTCTAGTTTCCACCACTGACCTTTGGGCCTTCTCACTGAAGGTCCTTGATACAGACTTGCATGAGACATTGTTGCAGGCTCTAGGACTCCAGCTGGACTTGTAGAGGACATGGCCATGAACTCTAAGTCTTCAGATTGACTTGTGCAGGATATTTCCATAGAATCCAGTCTCTGAGCTGGATTCTTTGTGTCTCTAGTATGTAGGCAGATCTCCTGTTGCGGTGGATGAATATTATAAAATAATACTATAAATTATGTGTCTTGTATTAAATCTTTTCCTTTATAAACTTTGACTACAACAACTATTCAACATTTTCTGGCCTCTTTAGTGTAACTAATCATCTGAAATACATACACCGATATTCTTTTAGTATTTAACTAAAGGTCATATACACATACACATAAGCAATAACTATACATGATAAAGTTGAATAGAGAATTCCAATTCATAAGCTTTTAAATAAAAAAGGAAAATGTACACTAAATATGAGTAAATAATTTGAAGTTAAAAAAGCTGTGGCTATAAAATAACATAAAACTACCAGAAAAAAAATTGAAGCAGAGTCTTGCTATGTAGCTCAGGCTAACTTTGAACTCAAATTTGCAGCCCATGATGACCTTAAATTTGCGATAATCCTCTTGCCTCAGCCTCCAGAGTGCTGAGTTACAAGTGTGTGCCACCACACTGGACAAGGACACATTTAAATAGTCCCAGCTGTAAAATGGCACATAAACTTGAAAATTATAACTCTGACATGAAAACATAATGTAACTAACTCATTAAAAATATCACTGAAAGCAAAATGGGTTCTGGAAACGTGTTGCTTCAACACTCAAAAATCTCATTACTACTGTTTTTATATTTGCATTTTTTTCTAAGTACTGGCTTATTTTCCCAAAAGCAACTTGCAGACCCTTCAGTTAGTTCATTTGACAAGATCTTCATATTACAATGATTTTTTGTGTGTCCTTCTACACTCACATAAAGTTTCAATTAATTTTACACTTTATACAAGACTCTTTACTTTCATGGTATGTGTGTCAGGTCACATGAGGCCACTCATGATTTCCTTTCCAAAGAAACTCTAAAGGCTATATTCCAGGAACTAAGGTTGCAGTTCTTGTTTCTCCTCATCTCTTCTATAACAAACACTCTTCTGTGCCAATTTCTGTTCATTGCTCATGCCAGGACCCAGCATTATTTCATTCTTTACAATACTGATTGCATGCGTTTCTTTGTACTTGAAATTCAGTCTCTTTGATCACCCTGCCTCTTGAGATATCATTGGGGCTGCATATGATATAATCAAGTCAAGCAACCTAAGGTCATTCTTTTTTGAAAAGGTGTTTAGAAATCATAGTTTCAAAGGTCTTGTGGTGGGACATGATAGAGGAGACCTCTTAAAATGCTTTCCTTACCTGTTTTCTACTATCTATAATTCCATTTATGCCATAAGTGTAACATTGTATAGTAGTGTCATGATCTTTTCTTGTCATTCTACTACTTTGATAACTCCTAAAGTTTGAGTCATAGCAGGTCTGGCATTTTTAAAAAACAGGAGAAACTTTTGACAAGGAAACAAAAACTTGGGACTGAACCCTAAGGACTATATATAGAACACCACACCACTATGTGGATGTGCCTTTGTGTGTTCAGAGTTGCACTGCTATTCTATCTACAGTCACAAAGTCATCTTTCATTTTGCTGAAATTCTTTTTTCTTAAAAAAAGTACATAATTAAGTGAGTCTAATTTTTTGAGAAATAATTTCTACAAAGAAGCAGAGAATAGATGACTTCCAAAAAGATGGTGAAATGGTGAACAGCAGAGAATATGGTGATGTGAGGAAACGAAGAGAAGCAGGTCTTCAGGAGGATCTGAAGTGAGAATTGAAGCCCAGAGGAGAGCTAAGAGAGAACTCAAGGAAGAAGAAGAAGAAGAAGAAGAAGAAGAAGAAGAAGAAGAAGAAGAAGAAGAAGAAGAAGAAGAGGAGAAGGAGGAGGAGGAAGAGGAGAGTTTGGCAAAGGGCACTTTCTCCTAGATCCCTGATTAACTGTATGGGAGACATGGCTCAAACCTGCAGACACTCAGTGAATACTGGTGACCCCAGAGGCCTCCACAGAGAAATAAACCAATGGAAACAGGCAGAATATGCAGAAAATTGCAGTGGTGGGTGAGATTTTGGAGGTCAGATATCCCTCTAGGAGAAGATGATTGTCCAATAGCCATCTTGGAGAGGAATCACTTGAGCTTGAGGTTCATAGCAGCTGTGGGTTGGTTCCACCTAGCAGCACCTAATGCCAGAGTGAGACAGAACCAAGTAGAAAGTCAAGGAACCAAATTTAAACTGGAAGGGAGAAAGTTAAGGCAGGCAGGAGGTACACCAAGTGTTGTAAGTTGAACAAAACAGGTTCCAAGACAAGCGTGGAGTGAAGTATTTCAAGTTCTGAAAGAAAAAAACTTTCAATCCAGATTGATATACTCTGAAAAACTTTTTTTGAAATTTAATGGTGAAATACGATTCTTCCATGACAAAGAACAGCTGAAGAAATTCATGACCACCAAACAAACACTACACATAGTACCAAAAGACACTTTAGAAAGTGACAAAAATAATCACAATCTCAACAACAGCAGAAAGAAACTATTAAGCAGGGCAAATAATTAAACAGAATAAATAGAAAACCAACAACAGAGGGATAACATAACAGTGATGTCAGTACACATCAGTTACATCCATCAATGTCAATGGTCTCAACTCACCAATAAAAATTAACAGACTGGCAGAGTGGATTAAGAAACAAAATCCAACAATATGCTGTGTACAAAAAACACATTTAACTCAAAAGGAAATTCATAAACTAAAAGTTAAAGGATGGAAAACAATATTCCATTCAATAAGAACCCAGAAAAAAAGCAGAAGTAGCTATTCTGTTTTCAGAAAATATGAACTTCAAACCAAAAATGATTAAAAGAGACAAAGAAGGTCATTACATACTTGTCAGGGAAATGATTCAAGAGGAAGAGCCAATAACTGTAAATATATATGCACAAAATATAGGAACAACCAACTATATAAGACAAATACTAACAGGCATGAAAAACCAAATACACAATAACACAATTGTAACAAGGGACCATAATACCCCATTGTCAGAAAGAGATAGATCAACTAGATAAAAGTCTGCAAAGAAACAACAAAACTGAATCAATCCTGTGAACAAATGGATTTAGTAGACGTTTACAGAGTGTTCCACTCAACCACATCAGAATACACATTCTTCTCAGCTGCGCATGGGACATTCTCCAAAATAGACCAAATATTATCCCATAAAACATTCTTAAGTAAATGCAAAGGTATTGAAATTATCCCATGCATATTATCTGACCATAGCACACTGAAATTGGAAATTAATGGCAAAGAAATTGCAAAACCTGCAAAAATACATGGAAATCAAATAACAACCTGTTGAATAATCAATGGGTTAAAAGTGAAATTAAAGAAGAAGTCAAACATTACCTGCAATTCAACAAAATATAGATACTGCATACTGAAACTGGGAGGATGCAATGAAAGTGATCCTAAGAGCGAAACATGTAGCAATAAATTGTCACATCAAGAGAACAGAACGAGCACAAATAAACAACTTAATGCTATACTTCAAGCTTCTAGAAAAAGAAGAGCAAGTAAAACTCAAAGCTCATAGAAGAGAGGGAATTACAAAGATCAGAGCAGAAATTAATACAATTGAGACTAAAAAAATACAAAGAATTAATGAATCAAACACCTGGCTCTTTGAGAGAATAAGCAAAAGTTGATAAGCCTCTAGCCAACCTTATCAAGAAGAAGAAAGAAAAAACTCAAATTCATGAAATAAAGACTGAAAATGGAAGAATTACTACAGATCCCATGGAAATTTAGAAGATCATGAATACCTACTTTGAAAATCTTTACTCACATAGGGTGGAAAACACAGAGAAATGGATAGATTTCTAGAAACATATGGAATACCAATGTTAACTTAAGAAGATATAACAATTTTGAATAACCCAATAACAGCTACTGAAATTGAAAATGTGATTAAAAACTTACCAACAAAGAAAAGCTCTGGTCCTGATGGATTCATGGCTGAATTCTATAAGAAATTCAGAGACAATTTAATACCAATACTCCTCAAACTCTTCAATGAAATTGAAAAGGAATCAGTTCTTCCTAACTCATTCCTGGAGGCAAGTATTACTCTGATACCAAAACATGAGAAACACCCAACCAAAAAGGAGAACTATAGGCCAATCTCAGTAATGAACATTGAGGCAAAAATTATCAATAAAATAATGGCAAATAGAATGCAGTAAATCATCAAGATTATGCATCATGATTAAGTGGGGCTTATCCCAAGAATGCAGAGATGTTTTAACATATGAAAATCAATAAATGCAATGCACCACATCAACAGAGCCAAAGACAAAAATCACATGATTATCTCAATAGACGTAGAAAAAGTTTTTGATAAAGTCCAACACTTGTTCAGGATAAAATCCTTACAGAAACTTGGAATAGATGATTACTACCTCAATCTGATAAGAGCCATCTATGACAAACCAACAACCAATGTTATACTAAATGGACAAAAAACTGAAAACTTTCAACCTAAAATCAGGAACAAGGCTGAGATGTACAATATCACCACACCTATTAAATATAGTTCTGGAAATATTAGCCAGAGCAATTAGACAAAAGAGAAATAAAAAGAATAAGGCTAAGAAAGGAAGAGGTTAAATTATCACTATTTGCAGATGACATGATACATAGAAGATCCCAAAAGCTCCATCACACACATAATACACATCACACACATTCAGTAATTTCACTGCATACAAATCATCACTCAAAAATCAATAACATTCCTGTACACAAACAAGAAACTCATTGAGAGACAAATTATGGAAATGACACCTTTCACAATAGTATCCAAAACAATGAAATATTCAGGAATTAACCTAAAACAGGATGTAAAAGACCTATATAGATTTTGAAAAAAGATGGCGTACTGGTAGGCAGCAGGATACCGAGCCTCTCTGAGAGAGACAGCTAAGACACCAGAACAGAGCATTCTGGAGAGATCTGGACAGTCGGAGATGGATTCTGTCAATCCAGGAAGAAACTGAAGGGAAACGAGCTGCTCAAATATTAAGTCCCATTAGAGAAGCAAAGATCAGCGAATACAGCGCTCTCGCCTAGCTACCTGAATTTGTGCCCAAGACTGGCCAGAGCGTCCGCACCTATGCCAATGTGACTGGTTTGAGTGGCCCCGCAGGTGTAGCTGAGCCGCCAAGTGTGTGACTCGCATTGAGCTGCCCCCGTGCACAACTCACCCAGAGGTGCCGTGAACTCATGCCACAGCCCCACTGAAGTTGGAGGTCAAGGAGCCCAATGGAGAACAGAGCCAGAGAACAGAACCTGTGGTGAGTGCTGGGAATAAGACCCTCCAATGGGAAAGGGGTGACCAACTGGATGAGATGCTGGAGTTGGGCAGGATGGCCTGAACTAGGAGCAACAGTTGAATTCAGTTGGTTGCTCCCTTCCCAGAGCAGATTGGAGGGATCTGCTTGACCTGGGTCACACACCCAGCCGAGACCCAATAAGTCATCCCAAACTGATTCCTTATGTGTAGCATGCACTGATGCAGTGAAGGTCCTTGAAGGTTGGCAGGCCCAGAAGGGAGGGGCCAGCATACACTGCCCCTGCCTGCACCTCAGTGACTGAAAGGGGACTGGAGAGGGCAGAAACCCCTAGCCTGCATGCTCCAGAAGAACCATAATCAACAAGGAAAGGGGCTGGGAACTACACTATACACTTGTATGGAAGGAACCAAAAACATGACAAGAGAAAGAAATAAGAAAAATCCCCCAGCCCCCATACCTGAGAATATTGATCCAGGAGAGGTAAATGCAAAACGGATTGAGGGTAGCAAACATGCAACATCAAACATGGCATCAGCGAACATAAAGAGATATCTTCAGGACCTTATAGATGAACTCAAAACTAAAATATTAATTCAAGTTAAGCAAGATATAAGTAGATTAACAAAAGAAATGCTAAGCACCTCTCAAGAAGACACAGATGTAAGAAAGGAGGAACACAAAAGAAGGAGAGAAATGTTCAATGAAGAATATAAAGAAAACCTAGAGTACAAGAAGCAGATTCAAAGAGATTACTGGGAAACTAAAAACTCCATTAAAAGCTGGCAAAACTGCTTGAAAGAAACTAAGGATAGACTATCAAAACTTGAAGACAGGTTTGCAATGTGTGATCATAAAGGGAAAGATCTCTTAAAAATAACAAGGAAGCAGGCAGTAACAATACAAAGGCTAGAAGATGACAGGAGTATCTATAACCTAAGAATAAAACATGTGAATGAAGAAGCAGGAGTCAAAACAAAAGGAACTGCAAAGGTTATTCACATAAATTGTTAAGGAAAACTTCCCAAGCATAACAAAAGGAAATGATATGCAGATGTATGAAGCACACAGAAATCCAGCCACCTACAGTCAAAACAGAGCTACACCCAGAAACATAATAATCAAGATCCCAGAAATTCAATATAAGAACAGAATATTAAAAGCCATCAGAGAAAAGAAACTGACCACCTATAAAGGAAAAACCCATCAAAATAATGGCAAACTTCTCAACACAGACCATGAAATGAAGAAGAGATTGGAGCTAAGTAATTCAAGCCCTGAAAGAAAATAATCTCCAGCAAAAATTGGCTATCCATATGCTGAAAACTAAAACTAGACCCATGCCTATAACCATGTACTAAACTAAAATCTAAATGGATCAAAGATCTAAATATTAAAACAGAAACACTAAATCTGTTGGAAGACAAATTCAGTAAAAATCTTGAAGATATAGGGATAGGTAGAGAATTAATGAACAAGAATCAAACCACACAGGAAATACTTCCCAGAATCAATAACTGGGATCACATCTTATTGAAGAGTTCCTGCATGTTGAAAGAGATGTCCAGCAGAGTGAAAAGAAAACCCACAAATTGGGAAATAATCTTAGTGAACTGTCCCTCAAAGTTCTTCTGTCTAGGACTTGCAAAGAATTTAAAAAATCAGACCCTAGAAATTCAATGACCCAATCCAAAAATGGGCATCTGAGATGAACACACAGTTCTCCGATGAAGAAATACAAATGGCAAATATATACATAAAAAAAGTTCATCATTATTAGTCAGTAGAGAAATGCAAATTAAAACCACACTGAGATTCCATCTCACTCCAGAAAGAATGGCCAAGATTAAAAAAAACCTACCAAGAACAAATGCTGGAGAGCCTGTGGGGAAAAAGGAACTCTTCCACACTGCTGGTGGGAGTGTAGACTGGTGCAACCACTGTGGAGGTCAGTCTGGAGATTCCTCAAAAAGCTGGGTTTGGAAGTCCCATTTGACCCAGCTATCCCACTTCTAGGCATATTTCCAGAAGACCTGAAAACATCATAACACAGTGATATATGTGTACCCGTGTTTATAGCAACACAATTTGTAATAGCCAGATCTTGGAAACAACCTAAGTGCCCATCAGCTGATGAATGGATAAAAATGTTGTGGTATTTTTATACAATGGAGTACTACTCAGGTATAAAGAATGATCACATTAAGATACTTATAAATAAATGGTTGCAACTTGAGACCATATTTATAAGCAAAATAAACCAAACTCAATGTATAAATACCATATAGTTTCCCTAGTGTGAGAAATGGTAAGAGTACATACGATTTTAGGGTAATCATGATTCCCCATTATATAGCTTTGAAGTCTTTTAATGTTTTCATTCATCAGTTGGAATGGTTTTATTATGTTTTGTTTGATTTTATTTTGTGTGATGGTATGAACAACTGTTTTGAAGAAAACAAAATATTATGGCAAAATATTATTGATGATTTACTATTGTCTTTCTTTGAAGTCCTACCATGCTTCTATTCTTCTATTACTATCTGTTCTATCATGCTGTGTCTTATTGGGATTTTAATATATGTGATAGTATAAACAAAATTTTTATGGAAAATGAGATATTATAGTAGCCATTGATCATTTTCTGTTATTCACTTCAGAATGCCCTGTAATTCTTTCATTCTTTTGAATGGTTTTATATTTAGTCATGTTTGATGTTATTGAATTTGAAGCCATTCTCAGCTATTACAAAGAAAGAGGCATTATGGTAGCTACTGTAATATCTGGTTGTCTTGTTGTAAAGTGCTGTGTTGCTTATGTTGTTCTGTTCTGATATGCTTTGTTCTGTACTCCTTTATTTTATTCTCTTTAAGAAAAGAAAAAGAAAGAAAGAAAGAAAAGAACCTCCAGCCCAGATTGATGTACCCTGCAAAACTGTCTCTAGAAATTAATGGAGAAACAACATGCTTCCATGACAAAGAGGAACTGGGGGAATTTGTGACCACCAATACAACGCTACAAAAAATACTCTAGAAAAACATTCTAGAGAAAGAGAAAAAGAATACAAGGATTTCAGGAACAATGGCAGAGAGGCCTCAATGAACGGGGCAGACAGTGGAATGAAAGAAAAAAATAGACAACCAATGGCAGAAAAATAGAATAGCAGAAATGAGGCAGAGAAAGTTGGCTATACTTTCTAACATAGATGGCCTTGATATACTAACAAAAAGAAACACAGGCAGAGTAGATCAGGAGATAGGGTCCATCGAGATGCTCTGTATTGGAAACATAATCAACCTGAAAGAGAGTTTATGTACAGAAAGTCAAATATGTGAAAACAGTGTTCTATGTGACAGGGAACCAGAGAAAAATAGGAGCAACTCGACCATCATCTGCAAATAGGTTGAAAAGACATGATACTAAGAAGACTTAATGCCAACACTCCTGAAACTCTTCAATGAAATTGAAAGGGAAGCAATTCTGCCTAAATCATTCCTGGAAGCAAATATCACTCTAGTACCAAAACCAGAGAAAGACTCAACTAAAAAAGAGAACTATAGGCCCATCTCCCTAATGAACATAGATGCAAAAATTCTCAATAAAATATTGGCAAACAGGATTCAGCAAATCATCAAGAAGATTATACACCATGACCAAGTAGGATTCATCCCAGGAATGCAGGGATGGTTCAACATATGCAAAACAATAAATGTAATCCACCATATCAATAGAGCCAAAAGCAAGAACCACATGATCATCTCTATAGATGCAG